>APFE031691267.1:150015-204667 GCA_000404065.3 Pinus taeda | reverse complement strand
AAAAAATATAAATTACTTCCTATTAAAACTAAAACTAATAAGAGGAAGATTTTAAATTCATTCAATTCTTAATATAAAATTAATATGTGATACTTAAAAATATTGATAATAATAAAACATTTCAATTAGATCATCAATAATTTTATTTTTTTTGTAAGCTTCGTAGGTCCTTCTTTTTCATTAATTAATCAATAAGCAAGTTACAACCACATAAAACAGGTTAGGTGGCCTCAACTTGCCCATCGGGAAACCAAGTATGTTGGCCACCTAACCACATAATAAGTCATCCAGTAGCAAAAAATATTGAGGCGTTCTATCCAAGCTACATAAGTTTGATTATCATGTCCACATCCTTACTCTATTTTTCTATAAGCATATATAAATGCAAACTGAAAAGTAAAGGCTATCCACATAGATACTAATCAAAGATGACAAAAAGAAAACATTCTAATCATCCCACTTGGCAGAGGCAGATTTGACCGGGGTCATATCTTTAGCATTGGAACCACGAAGCTTCGTCTCTGAGAACATACAAGGGAAGTGTTTCTCCATGCGGCCGAGGCAGCCTTCTTGTTTCTGCATTTGAAATTGCAACTTCTGGAAATCCTATTTGTAACTGGGAAAGCCTTGTAGAACTGCTGCCATGCTCATTGAAATTTGCTCCATGGCCTTGCCCAGGAGACTTTTCATAAGCCAATATAGATACATGGTTTGTTTGAATTGTGTCACTCGCCCTTGAGTGTGTCCTGGGTCTAACATGAGGACACATCAGTCTTCCATCTCTATCTTGATCTCGCATGGTTGATGGTTGAAATCGACTTCCCATTCCTCTATCAGTCTCTTGATCTCCTCATTGGTTCCCTGCCTATATTCTAAGTTTCCTTCATTGATGAGGTTAGCGACGAGATTTCTTCCACGTCTCCCTCCCAAGGAGCTAGGTTCATTATCATGCTCAATCACCTAAGGACTCTTGCATCGGCCCATAGTCTCTATTGTTCAAGTCATAGCCACATAGACCAGGCATCTAGTAATCAAGTATGAATTGGAAAAACCTTGTGCCAGTGAGGAGGCGAGCCTCGAAAATCCTTGCACCCGGGAAGGCTTGCCATGTTGCGTACTTTTCATGAAGGCAATAAACCATAATTGACAATCAATTATTCTTTGTCATTCCATGACCCACAAACTCTGCCACCCACTGAAGTCCTTCATCCCAACTGTGCATGCAATCTTGTGCCCCCCAAGTCCTTTTGCATAATAAACACTATTAAAATCCCTAACCCAGTATGGCCAATTCCTGCACCTGTGTGGGAATTCCTTTGCCTGAGCTGGCACACCACCACAACAACTACCTTGCATACTATGTAACCTAGGCTACGGGTGTGGCACCAAGACAACTAGCCAACCCCAAATCCTTTAGCATAGCGACCCAAAACACAAATTCCAAGCCTCTCGTACTAAACTCTAGTGTTTTTGTGACCATTCCCCCAACCTGGGTAATGCACCAACACCTCAAAAACCCTGTAGACTCTATGATGGCTCATTCCCTCTATAGTGACCTTGCAGCCATTACGACACAAGCCTTGGTTACACAACCCCAAAAGCAAACCAGCCAAAGACCCCTTTTGCAAACGACCTTCACCCATCACTCTGAGTCTGGCATAGCCAGCTCGTGTTGCATGCCATTTCGCAGACCCCAAACAACACTTCCCCATATCAGTGACCCCTGCGACCTAGACCTTAAGTGTGCAAAACCATAATCCATCCAACCATAAGAAAGAAAGCTTCAACATTGGGACATACATTAACCGTATCCCAGCATGTGACCCCCTGGTCTTCGAACCAGACTAGACAATACCATTCCCCAAGGTTGACACCCCTGCCCCATAGCCAAATTAATCCCATGCGAGAGAGGAAAATATCATAGAGGATTGACATCAAAGAGGTTCCAGTGGGACTCAACTTCTTCTTCCAAACTATCGATGCTAGACAATTCCTCCAACCCAAATTTCCCCCACGCGCCATCTAGTTGCCCCCATGTAGAACCCATAAACCAAACCAAAGATAGAGGAGCATAATGGACGGGAGGAACAAGTAGTTTATGTTCTCGATTACCTTCGTTTGGAGTTGATGGAACCTCCATCACCTCTTGATATGCAGAACTGAACCGTTTATAGAGTCCCCTTACCACAAAAGTTGAACCAAAATCACTTGGCTGTAATGACTACTAGCATCATTCCCACTATAATCATGACTAGCCATAAAACTTACTCACAAAAATCTTCCCCTTTCTCTGTGGTGGTAGCATTATGCATGAAAAAGGTCACTGTAACCATTGCCTCGAGCGTGTGGGGGGTGGTGGTGTTGTAACTTAGCTTACTCAACATTAAAACTGTCTTGATGGGGCCCTTCTCTGGCGCACATCCCGATCAGGGGTTTGGTCTCATGTTTGGCTGCACTAGGAGATTTTTCTTCGATTGTGCTCTAGGATCTCTTCCAAGAGCCTGAACAGCTCATCCCTGGGTTGATTTGACCCTATTCTCTCAAGAGGGTTGTTTTAATGATTACATCGCCAGTTGGATAGGAGTTCCGCTTCTCTATTTTCCACCCTCTTGAGATGATTAATCATTATATAGTCAAAGGTGTGGATAATATCTCTTATTTCTTGGATTATTCTTGTGGTTCTCTAGCTATGGCTGAGCTTATCCCATTTGGTTCCCTAATTCAAAATTTTCACTGTATTGATTACTAGCATGAAATACCCTTCAACTACAATATTTTTATAACCCATTTTGCTAGCATTTTGTAGGCCTTGTCTGACAACAATAAATTCAACTTCATTATTACTAGCATACCCATCGTGATCTGCTTAGATAAGGCTAGTTTGGGTTTTGCAATCCCGGAAGAGGCCTCCCAGATCTGCAGGGCCTAGGTTTCCCTTCGAAGCTCCATCATAACTCAACTTGATAAATCCCTCCAAGAGGGCAGTGAATTAATTGAGTGAGTCTACCCCTAGCAAGGTGAACTTCCAAGAGGGTGAGGTAATCTTCCTCGGTGATAGGTTCAACCTCTGCCTTATTCAAGCCTCGTGGGAGGTACCTTCCAGTCCTCAAGATGCCATTTTTCTGCCAGGAGTGTTTTGTGGATGTTCTGGATGATCCCTTCCCACACAACCTCTCGATGAAGAATATGGTTCTTAAAGATTCAATGATTCAACTCTTTCCAGATGGCCCAAAGAGTTAATCCCAAAGCTAGCATTGAGGATTGATTGAGGATAGGACTAGAAAATATGCATCTCTCCCAGATGAGGATGCTTTCTCAAATGCCTTGGTTATCTCGAGCCATTCTTCCGAAAAGATCTTGCATCCACACCACTTTTGTTAAACAAACAAGCAAGAGTTGAGAATGTGTTCTAGTTCTTTTATATGTTGTTTACAAAACATACAAAATTAAGGACCATAGAAACCCCCATCATTGAAGCTGATCCCAGGTTAAAATGCAACCCCTACACACTAGCCATAGGAAGTGGGCCACCTTTGGGCACCATCCTCCTTTCCAAATCTTCTTTGAAATTAGGTTCTGGAAGCTTGGTTCTCAACATATCCTTAGATCATAGGCCTCTTTGATAGTAAAGGTTCCTTTTGTGGCATAGCCCCATCTGAGGATATCTGGGCCATTTAGGATAAATAGCTTTCTGGAATGTAATTCCTTGTCCAACTCACTCCATCGTTATGACTCAGAAGTTTTTGGCCAATCCAAGTGCTCCTTCCATTTCCTCCATCCCTCACTACCTTGATCTTCAATCCAAAATTGATAAAACATATGAAAATTCCTCCCATTAGTATATAGAAAGAGGTTGCTTAGGTCCTATTTGCCAAGACATTTATCCCGTTGTTTCTAGGAGTATTTCCAGATTATGGTTGTTTTCCCATTTTGGATTTCTAAGAAAACATGTTGTTGTATGAGGTCTCTATTTTGGACTGCCAAGTTCCAAATAGCCAATCCTTTGGGAGGATCTCGATATCTGAGAATGTCTTATGTTAGAGCTGGCATGTTGTATTTTCAAATCCATATTTGTTTCTAGAGGTCAAGCCTTCCTTCTATCCAATGCCACCATTGTTTAGCACCCATTACTTGGTTCAAGGTGTAGGGACCACGGAGACCCAAACCTCCTTCCATATTATGCTTGGTTAGTTTAGGCCATGACATCAAAGCCCATTTGTTTACTTGTTGTGCTCCTCCCCATAAAAACTTCCTAAAGGTTTCCACCATATTTGAACAAGAGGTTTTTGGCACTGCCATCCCTGAGACTTGATAGATAAAAATAGATTGGAGAAATGCTCTAAGAAGGAATGTCTGGCCTACCAAGTTTAAAAATATGAATGCCCGACTTCTAAGTTTCCCACTTATTTTTTGGAGCAAAGATTGCCAACATGAGGTCTTCAGGGAGGTCACTGATAGTGGCATTCCCAGATATTTGGATGGTAGAGAGCCAATGGCAAACCCAAGAAATCGAGAAAGGTATGACTGAACAGTCCCCGGGTATTGAAAAATAAAATGCAAGATTTGTAATTGTTTATCATTGTCTGGGAAGCCTCCATAAAGGTGAGGAGAGCCTCGTTTATGCAGTGATATTATCTCAGCGATACATGGCATAAGAACATAATATCATCCAAAAACTGTTGGTGGATGATCGGGAGGTCATTGCCACATAGACTTATTCCTTTGAGTTGAGAAGTTCTCGCTTCATTATTTAGATATCGACTTGGAATTTTTGCATGAATGATAAAGAGGAATGGGGATATAGGGCTGCGTTGGCAAAGGCCATGCGAAGAGTTAAAGGTATGGGAAGGGGAACCATTAAGAAGAATGGAGAACATAGGGGAAGAGACCATAGAAAAGATCTAGTTGAACCACCCATGATCAAACCCAAAAGACTTGAGAACATTGTTTAGTTAATCCCAACTTAATCCATCATAGGCGTTGGATAGGTGCAACATAATCATCATGACTAAGAGTTTTATGTACTTTAGGGAATGCACTATTTCTTGAGAGGTGGAAAATCCATCTAGGATTTGTCATTGTTACACAAAGTCAGTCTGCTCAGGAGATATAAATTTAGGGAGCAAAGGCTCAGGCATTTAACAATCACCATCGCTATGATCTTGTAAATGGCATTGCTAAGAGCAATGGGTCTAAAACCATGAGGATCTTCAGATTTATAAGATTTAGGAATTAGAGCTATGAAACTAGCATTTAGGCTAGGACATAACTTTTGGTTGTGATGTGATTCTTCCACATCCTCCAATGTATCGTACCCCATAAAACTCCAAGCAGCCTAGAAAAATTCTGTTGTGAATCTATTTAGTCCTGGGGCTTTATTTTTCTCCATTCGTTTGACTACCTCCTAAAATTCTTCCAATGTTACAACTCTCATAAGTGATAGGTTCCAATCCCCTGAAATGAGTTGAGGAATGTTCTTCGCAATCCTTTGTATAGCTTCTGAGCGGTCCTGGGATGGATTTGAAATGGTCCACCATCAGATTCACCATATCCTCATGCTGGACCACTCGATTCCCAACTACATCTTTTAGAGAGTAAATCTGGTTATGTTGTTGATGGTAATTCATATCTTTGTAGAAGAAATGGGTATTCCATTCTCCTTCTTACAACCAATTGAACCTTTATTTTTGCTTCCATAATATCTCCACTTATTTTCTTCATTCTTCCAGCTGATTAATTAACTATCATTCCTCTTTCACTAGATTATCAAATTTATTGTGCTGGATGATTTGTTGTTGTAAATATTGGATTTTATTAGTCACTTGGTGTTGGTCTTTCATGTTATGACAAACATCTTCCTGATTCCATTTCCTTATCTTGTGTTTGGTCTCTTTCAATTTCAGTTGGAAGGTATGCATGCAATTTCTACCTTCCTCCTCATTGTTGCTCCACCATCCTTTGATTTTTTTCATCAAGTTGGCATTCCTTAACCAAAAGGCTCCGAACCTAAATGGGCGATTCTTGGGTCTGATTTTAAAATCCATCTCCAAGTGTATAGGTCAGTGATCATATCCCATACAAGGGAGTATCGAGGCATCAAAGAAGATGTCCTTACTAATGATATGCTCTGAGATCATATATTTGTCTAGCTGAGAGGCAATTTGATGGGCTCCTCCCCATCTGTTGTGCCAGGTATATAATCTATTATTCATCTTCAAATCCACTAGGTGGAGTTCCACTATGAGATCCCAAAATTCTTCTATGTTTGTCTTTGTTCGACAGTCCATCCCTTATTTTCTACTAATGATGATATCGTGTTGAAATCTCTTCCTACTATCCAAAGGTCTTTCAGATATGCTTTTCTCAACTTGTTAGGTTCTGGAGGAAAACCCACTTTTCTCCTTGAATGTGAGGCCCATAAATGCCTATCAAGAGGACCCAATATTTGGATCCAATGTGGTGAAATTTACCTGAGAGTATCCTCGAGAGACTAACCGAGTCCTCAAAGATTATTTTCGTTGGTTTCCAGAGGATAGTCAGGCCTCCAAAACTACCCCTAGCATCTTGAGCTATTACTTCATAATTGGGCTTGTATCTCTTTAGGATTTCCTTAAGATTGACTACAACGATATTGTTTTCGTAGATTATCATGATGATTAGCTTGTCTCTTTTAAGTCTGTCCTTCAAATACCTTTGTTTTCCCCTACTGTTGAGGCATCGTATGTTACAGTATTTACTAATTATTTCAAGGGTTTATTAAGTTGGTGGAATACTGCTGATAGCGGTACCACTCTTCCAGATTTTACTAGCCTTTCTCTTACCATTTGAATGGATTTGCTCAATTTTTTCCTTCCTCGCTTTTTTTCTCCTTTCCCTTGAGGTCATTTTTCTAGAACATGGCGTGCTTGGGATCCTAGATGCTCCAGTTGGTCCATCACTATCATTCCTTGCTTGGCTTTGTCTTGTTGGAAAGTGTCTTTGTATAGTTGTTTTTGATCCTATGGGATGAACCTCTCATCTAGATGTTGCCATCCATTCAATAGTCGTTTCATCACTTGTTCTTTTGTGCTAAGATCCTCCTTTTAGCTGTTGATCTCCATGTTAGCTTGGTCCACCATTTGCATGGAGACTTCTTTTTCCTAGGCTTCCTCTTCCACTTTTCTTTTAGTATTGTTCCCCCCTTCTGAGGGGTTAGGTGATTTTCCAGGCCTGTCTTTGTGTTAAGGGTTTCCAGACCCTCCTCTTCCTTTTGAAGGACTTCATAGAGATTGTGGTTTCGTATGCCTTTTCCCCTTGGGGATTGACTAGGATTTGGTGTGTTCCTCTGGTTTTGTTTCCTTCTTTGGACTTTGAGGAAGCCCTCTGCATATTCTTTTTCTTTGGTATCACCATTTGCATTGGGTGCTTCTTGCGGTTCTTTCTGGTTCAAAGGGAATGCAAGAAACAGGTGCCTGTACTCATGGCATATACGACATCTAAAAGGTATATGCTTGTAGCTGAGGGGGTGTTGCCAGACCTCATCATGGTATTCTAGCTCTATGAATTCAAGTAATGGCTATGTTATATTCATGTAGACATAGATCCTTGCATATGATGTATTCCTTCCCTTTCTTGTGGAGTTTACAACCTTGACAAAGTTTCCAATGGAGTTTCCAATCCCCTCTAAGCACTCTAGATCCTAAAAGTCAACTGATAGGGAAAATAAACGAACCCACACTAGTGCTACTAAGAGTTTTTCCTGAACAGGGTTATAACATTCCTCCGAGTGTCTCATAAAGAGATCCGCATTGTTAAAAAAGTATGGGACATCTTTGAAAACTATTTCTTTGTCTTTTAGGCTGGTGAAGATCACTATTAAAAATCCTTTTGCTCCTAGTTTCAACTCAATATGATCTTTTGGCTGCCCTCTGTGATGGATCCATTTGATCAGATCCCTTTCTGCTAGCTAGACCCTAATAAATTTTTCATGCAACATAATTTGCAAAAACAGGACAGTGATATTTTTCATGCCCCTGGCTTTTGCTCCTTACGCAGCACACTTCTTCACACACCTCTCACTGAGTTATTCTATCTTTCTTCAGACTTTTCATTTTGAGGAAAAGGTTCTGCAATTGTGCGTGAATCCGCGGAACCCCTAGATTAGTATCCTACACTGGTGTCTTCTGCAATCTCATTGTGATTTCCAAAGCTTCCGCCTGGGTCCTAATCTTTTGTTGTGATAGCGTAACCCTTAGGTGAGGTAGGAGAAAGGCCACAAACCATTTGCAGTGCTACCCATCAGTGAGATTCATGTTGGCTCTGAATCATACACTTCAATCTTTGATCCAAATCCCAAGGTGTCTCTCCAGGTTTCATTATAATATCCTTGAATCCTACAATTTATTGTGCCTCAGACTTAGGTCTACTAAATTCCTTATTCAGCGTAGTCTGGATATTGGCCAAGATAGATGTAGGATTATCAGTGTAGTACTTAATGTCCCAAGTTAGTGCACAGTCCTGTAAAGCACTAACCAACATTGATTTCTTCTTTTGATCATCTGTGACACCCTAAGCCTCTCGCGCAGCCTTCACGACGAACCAAAATTGGTCTCGATCTTCATTTATTACACCCTTGAACACAGGTAGCTTTACGAAGTTCACCATGTTGAATGGTGGTGAAGGTGTCGGCGGTGTGGGTGAGGGGGTAAGTGGTGGAGGTGAGGATGGAAGCGGTGTGGATGGATGAGGTGAGAATGGAGGCAGTGTAGGTATTCGTAGGAATCCCTGTCTTATCAACTGAATAGCACTTAGTGAAGAAGCCTATGCTACTCCTTCATCATCACTCAGAGGAGGCTCAATCAGCAGGCTATATTCAGGGCCTTTTCCTCCTTCGTACCTGAAAGTCCTTCCACTTCGCGTAGCCCCAAACATCAAGGTAAATGCATAACCCACTTTTCACACATCAGCATTTTAATCCAAGTATTTAATGATTTCAAATAATTACCTCGCGGCCCCTTAAAGAAGTGGTGCTCTGCTTTTTTGTAATTGACCGAAGTATCGACCGCAGACTATCTCACAAAGCCTCCTATGATACAATCAATCCAATGATCGAAAATGTGCATGATCTTATCTTCAGAGGCTTCCAATTTCCACACTAACTCCGGGGTCCTGACAATCGGACCGTCAAGCCTCCACCTCCCTTGGTCGTTTTCCAACTTCGTGATCCACTCATATAATTCAACCAGGAAGGAACAGAGGAAGATTTCGTGTATCTCTGTGTACAGATATCTATCCAACCACTGTTCTTTCGTCAATCGCAGATTCATGTTTTCTTGCACCTCGTTCGTCGATATTTCTATCCAACCAGTCTTCAATCTCTTTCTTAGTTGGATTCCAATGATGCAACATCACACATCTCATTATGCAGATCCCACTCTCAGCAACAGAACCATTTCTTGGCTTGATAGGTGCTGACCCAGATTCAACGTTAAGCAGCCAAGCAAATCCTTACACTACTGGCTCTTTTGGCATCAATCTGCAGAGCGTGGACTGAAGTCTCACCTGAAGCAGTATGGGGGGATGCAAGAACCAAGTTTTTGCACCCTGAGATGGTTGTGATGTTGGTTATTTTCCCTAATCTTCCTTCACGTAGATCGATAAGCCCTTTAAGACTTATCAAGGTACTTCTCTTATTCATCATTGAAGCCTCTGCAAAAGTCTCTGGTCGTCCTTTGTAAGCCCTAAATAGATAGATCAGGCACTTACGTGCCCCTGTAATTACTCTTAATTCTATATCTACCCAGATTCGCTCAAGTATTGGTTAGTTTAACTTGTGTTACCATTTTCTTCACGTAAATAGATATTCCTACTTGCGTTCATATGACAAAGTAGAATACATAGATTTGCGCATCAATATAGATTTAATTCATACTCCAGTATTTAAAATAACATAATCGCAACATTCATAACAGAAGTAAAATATATTGCAGAATATTCATCTTTATTAATAATCCAGATTTCCAGTACATACTCTATTTTCCCTGCGAACACAGCTGCAGGGGTTCACGCACTTAGCTGCAAACTTCTACCCTAGGCCTCTGCACACTCAACTGCAGAGCCCCTTCCTACGCTAAGACTCTTTGCTCTTAGCTCTCACAAACCCATACCTAAAACATAGCACGAAAACTCTCCACTAAAAAACTGCCTTAGACTCTGTTAAGACTCCCTTTTAATACAATTCCATGGTTTGCAGACCATGGGTAGATCTCTAAAGCCGACATGACTTATACAAAAGAAGGGCGGAAAACCCTTAGTAAATTTTTACATCTTCACGCTTTGCGGCCACGAAATGTGGAGACTTCACATTATTTACACAAAACATGGGGCTTAGCCCCAAAACTTGGGATTTTAACCCCAAAATTGACCCCAGGGGACCCGTTCCCAATAGTCGGATGTTTAGACCATCCCACTGTTAAGACATATTCATGAGGTTTGATTTGGTTATCCAGTGACTAGGTCCCTTGCCCATTATACACCTTAGGACTTCAAGTTTCTAGTGGAATCAAGGTGGTTGTCATGTTGCTTATAGACATTACCTCATATATTTCCTTTGTGTTATACGTGTATTCCTTTAAATGCAATAGGTGACAGAGTTATGTGGGTGAGAGACCCTGTGGTGAGGTTCAAAGGGTAACCTTAATGGTGGAACTTGCCTTACTACTCATCACTTATCGTCGAAGAAATGGCATGATGCATCCTGTAAGATTGCATTAACAAGGTTAAATAATCCTATTATAGTTCCAAGGTAGAATCGTGATGCCGCCTCACCACTCGCTACCCACAACTACTCACATCCCTTTTTATATTGAATGCCATGGTGCTGAGATTTGTGGTGGTGTAATGTGGGCATCATTGTAAGACCCACTAAGTTGACTTGTCAGGACTGCACGGGCTCCATGTGGTCGATTTAATGAAAATTTACTCTAGTGATAGGTCAAAACTTCAATTAGGTATAGCATTTTATCTAGGATCACATAAATGTAACAGTGAAACCACTGGAAAGCTCTCGACAAGTTGAACATGATGGTGGAAACAAGAGTGAATTTCGTAGACTTGCAAAAAATGTGGCTTTTGCTAACCCCATATTCATAACAACCTTGGAGCTTGGATTAAGTTAGCAAGTAACACCTCACAACTTGAGGCAGTCTAATAGCGGTGGCGGGTTGTTACATGAGTCTACAAAGTGAAACATTCATTTCCTCTAAATAAACCAAAGTCAAATATGTCAAACCTAAGGAGGGAGGGGAGAGAAGATGCATGTTTCTTTTGTAGTTTCTTCATATATGTTCAATAAGCAAGTTGCTACATTTTTCCATACCAAAGAAAGATATATAGTTTCTCTTATTGCTAGAGTGGGGTGAGGAGATAACTCATCTAAATAGCAAAGAACCAAAGTACATGCAATAATGAAAACTTTCCGACTTCTATTAAAGCTAATGAAGTTAAATCTCTTTATAAACTAGACACTCATCATGGGAAAAGAGATCTTAGTTTACTTCTTTGGTAATATAACTTGAAATTGGAATAAAAATAATAACACTTATTGCACCGAGAGGCACTCTATAGCTCATTACATGAGGAATATGTTTCCACTTAAGGTTACATTAAAAAAACTAAAATATATACATGTGTGTGTGTGTGTGTGAGCTAATACATCTATATGCCTGATATGTGTGTAAAGTTATTTAAAAAAAATTAATAACCTTACTTTAAAAATCAATGTCAGTCATCAACATCAAATTTTAAATAGTGAGACAAGGTAATTGAAAAATAAAAAATGAAAATTATTAGTATGAGGGATATATGTAATTCCTTCATACCCTGAGATCTAATACCTAGTATGCTAGAAATGTGCAATATAACATAATGTAATGTAAACATTTTAAATTAGGTGAAACTAAAATAAAAATAGAAAAAGAACAAAAGAAAAATAACCCTATAAAATTCAAATAAAAAAATTAAAATAAAAAAGACCCATCATATTGACCCTAGTTTTAAGAACCACTGGTAGTGAATCATGGTATTCATGTGGAATATAACCTATTGAAGGGGGAAATTAAACTAGCCTAGATCCATCTTATTTTGATGTTATATTTAGATACATAATTAGTGGTTGAATCCATGTAGCCTATGAAGGTAAAAAAAAATTATGGACATGATTGGGCTGGACAATTGTTCGAGGTGGTGAAATATTAGGAAAAATATAACTATTATATTGTATCTATAATTTTTTTCTACCTCCATCCACTTTACAATAATATTACAATTTACTAAGTCCCAAGGGAGAGCTCAATTGACTGATTTCCATTGCTAAGTACCTGGTCAATTGGGAGGTCACAAGATCAAATCTCCTTGACCAACCTTTGGGTTAGGTAGAATTAACAAACAAGCCTTGGTCAAGTCCTGTTGCTAAGTACGTTGCCAATTGGGAGGTCACAGGACCAAGTCTCCTCGACCAACCTAACTTCCATTGCTAACTACCTTGCCAATTGGGAGGTCACAGAACCAAATCTCATCAACCAGCCTAACTTTCATTACTAAGTACCTTACCAATTAGTACCTTGCCAATTGGGAGGTCATAGGACCAAATCTCCTTGACTAGCCTGACATTCCTTGCTAAGAACCTTGCCAATTGGGAGATCACAGGACCAAATCTCCTCGACCAACCTAACTTTCATTACTAAGTACCTTGCAAATTGGGAGGTCACAAGACCAAATCTCCTTGACCAACCTAACTTTTGTTGCTAAGTACCTTGTCATGTTGCTAAGTACCTTGCTAATTGGGAGGTCACAAGAACAAATCTCCTCGACCAACCTAACTTTTGTTGCTAAGTACCTTGCCAATTGGGAGGTCACAGGACCAAATCTCCTCGACCAACCTAACTTCCTTTTCTAAGTACCTTGCCAATTGGTACCATGCCAATTGGGAGGTCACAAGACCAAATCTCTTCGACCAACCTAAATTTCTTTGCTAAGTACCTTTCCAATTGGGGGGTTACAGGACCAAATCTCCTCGACCAGCCTAACTTTCGTTGCTAAGAACCTTACCAATTGGTACCTTGCCAATTGGGAGATCATATGACCAAATTCCTCGACCAACCTAACTTTCGTTGCTAAGTACCTTGCAAATTTGGATGTCACAGGACCAAATCTCCTCGACTAGCCTTGGGGTTAGGCAGCCTAACCTAGGCAACCTGACCAGATATATTTTCCCTCAACAGATCCACTTCTTATTGTAATTTTCTTTATTTTTGAAGTTTAAAAGTAAACAAACTCAATTATAAAATGAACAAAGTTGAAGGGGAATATTGAGTAAAATGTAATATTTATGTTGGGGTGTGATGTGAAATAATAATATTACTTTTTAATTAGTATTTCCGTCCACGTCTGGTCACTTGTTATTGGGTGGGGGTCGTAATAAATATGGGGTAACATATAATATTGTGATATTATATTTTGGCCACTTTTTATTGGGTGGGGGTGGTAATAAATAATGGGTAACGTATAATATTGTGATATTATATTTTATCAATGATTTATGTTACCCATTTCCCTTTTTATTAAAAATTTTCATTATATTTGAGGTCATAAGTAAACTTAACTCATATGTAAAGATTTGATCCGAGTGTGGTAGAGATTTTGTAATCTTTAAAATTTTGACTCAATAAAATAAAAAAACATAAAATTAATAATTATAGTTATATTTATAATTAATTATAAATAATAATTAAACCATCCTAGATCTTAACTCTTGATCTACCAAGCACCCAGAGGGATCAAATTTCTTGAGATGTGAGGCTCTTTTAAAGTGAAAAGAGATTTGATCCCTCTCACTGGTTGATAGATCAACAATTAATATGGATCTAGGCTACTAGTCTAATAACAAACATGACACATATAAAAATACAAATGAATATATACATATCTAAATTGGAAATAGAAAGAGCATGCAAAAATGAAAAATTAAGTAAATTGCTAAAATATGATATTAAAAAATCATCTAAAAAAATGTATAAGCCAAATAAAAATAACTATTATGCCAACTATGTGAGTGTAATATAATTTAAATTACTATGAAACTAAAATATAAAGTAGCATTCTAATTAACATGTTGAAATAGTGGTTTTTCCTAGAAGAATTTGTAAGTTAGATTATTCCAAAATATGTTTACATTCAATAGTCTCTAAAAGAAGGCTAGAAAACTAAACCATGAAATAATTATTAATATGTTCATTGAGTTGAGAGGCACATCCTATAGCCGAGATGAGAGAAACTCTAGATTTGATAATTGTACCTCTTGAAATAAAAATAAATTACTCTAAATAGAAAATGAATGTTAGCTATAATAAAAAATAAACCAAATGTCAGCCCCAAGAGTTAGCTCAGTTGGTCAAAATTAGTGCCCCTCCTTTCAGGAGTTCACAGGGTCCATTCTGCCTTAAGCCTTTGGGGTTAGGCCTTGCTAGTGGGCCATGGGGCTAGATTCCCTTCGGGGTCCATCAGCTCAGCTCAGAATTTTCGGTGGACGTAGGACCAACCATTGACTAAGGTGTTCGTGAACCACAACAAAATTGTGGACGTAGCAACCACCCATTGACCAAGGTGTCTGTGAACCACAACAAAAATAAATAAATAAACCAAATATGGAGTTTCAGTTATTTTTTATTAAAAACAATATAAAACATCAATATTCCAAACCTTAATATGGTCACTCAATTTGTTGTTTATATTACAACCCAATGTGGTAAAAATATTTCATCCACTCTTAGTCATAAATAGATTATTTTGATGTCAACATTATGTAACATAATTTCACATCAACCTTATTAAAAGAAGATAACATAATTATAAGTAACAAAAAATGATTAATCTCTTTAAACCTTGTATTTTTAAAAATATTTAAAAAATAATAATTGAAAGTTAAATAAACAAAAACAAAAAAAATATAAATTACTTCCTAATAAACCTAAAATTAATAAAAGGGAGATTTGAAATTCATTCAATTCTTAATATAAAATTAATATGTGATATTTAAAAATATTGATAATAATAAAAATTTCAATTGGATCATCAATAAAATATTTTAATATACAAAATAAAGTAATATTTTTTTGGTTATAACAGAGGGATTGAACCTTGGATCTCTAATATTACTTTGGTCACCAATTAAACTGCCCCTAGGACACAAAATAAAATAATATTAACCAAAAAACAATATTTTAATGTGGACAATCAATTCCATATAAAATTTTTCAATGCACATGCGATGTTAATCGTAAGTAATTTTAAGAAGATTGTTGGAATGGTATGGAGAGATCTCTAGATTTTGTAGTTGATAAGGTGCTCAGGGTTTATGTATTTCGGAGGCCTCAACATCAATCTATAGATGTTAGTCCAATTCAATTCAATTAATAGATTCATTGTCCAATTCATTTCGATTCATAAAATTCCACTCTGTAGTAGTAAGCTATGGCATCTATTCATGTTCTAGATTAGATATTAGCTACTTTTTAGCATAAAAAAATGTTTATAAGAAAAGGAGCTGGTTGGGAATCAATGTAGGGGTTTTTCTTATGCGAACTGTGAATGGTCCGTGGATTTCACGGAGAGTTGGGATGTGATGGGCCCTCAGAGTCCATTGTATGAGTCCTTTGCTAAGATTTTAACTAATGTGCTGCCTGACAGACTCTAACTGAATCTGATGACCAGTCTGCACTTATTTTTGTTATGATCAAAGAGAAGAAGAAATGGACCAACATGATTTATATTGAGAATGGCTATTTTTTCAGTATTATTGGTTGGACATTCTTGCAAATTTTGAGAATTTAAGTAAGATATATAATTCCATGGATGCCAAACATCCAGAGGTGAGGCGTAGATATGCTGAGAAAAGTGCCAGACTGTATGTAGAGAAGCGAGAGCATTATTTGAAGGAAATTTGGGCTGAGCTTTTAGAGAGGAGGCCATTTGTGACTCACTTCATTTGGTGTCAGCCCTACAGTGGGAAGCATAACCCCATATACAAGGCAGAATATTGTTGGAATGGTATGGAGAGATCTCTAGATTTTGCAGTTGATAAGGTGCTCAGGATTTATGGGTTTTGGAGGCCTCAACATCAATCTGTAGCTGTTAGTCTGATTCAATTTGATTAATAGATTTATAGTCCAATTCATTTCGATTCATAAAATTCCTCTTTGTAGTAGTAAACTATGGCATCTATTCATTTTAGATTAGATTTTAGCTACTTTTTAGCATAATAACTCCATAAAAATACTAGATAGAGGCCCATTTTATTGTGGATAGAATGAGTATTTAATCACCCTGTAAAACCAATTCCTCATTAATCAGAAAATGTTCACGTTCTGGGCCAAAATTCCTTTGATTAGGGCAGCCATGGTGGCTCACCCTGAAGCTGAGTGGATGTGGTGGATGGACTCTGATGCTGTGATCACGGACATGGAATTTGAGCACCCATTGGACAAGTACAAGGAGTACAATTTAATAGTCCATGGATGGGAGCAAAATGTTTATAAGAAAAGGAGTTGGTTGGATATCAATACATGGGTTTTTCTTATGCAAAACTGTGAATGGTCCATGGATTTCATGGAGAGGTGGGCTGTGATGGGGCCTCAAATTCCTCTGTATGAGTCCTTTGCTAAGATTTTAACTGAGGCCCATTTTATTATTGATAGAATGAGTATTTAATCGCCTTGTAAAACCAAATTCCTTATTTAGTGCAATCTATTTTCTCATATATTTTATAATACTCAGACCATCGTTTTGTAACTAACAATAGTTGCAAATGCTGAGGGATAAACAAAGCGTGGATTATCGGGCATGTATTCTAACTCAAAAAATTAATAGAAGTAGGAAGTCCAATTGGCCAATTTGGTTTGCCAACCGTAAAGATTCCATAATCACATGTATTACTTTGTTTAGGTTCCAAATAGCTTTCAAGGAAAATTAATAAACATTGAGCGAGTCATTAAATTTAGGTGATTTGCAGAAGCACAAATGAAGATACTATCAAATGGCTTTAAGGAATCAATGAGAAGGGTACAAAGGCCTCTCCAAAATATTATTAATAGTTATGGAGTTTTGAAGATTTTGTTGCTGTCTACAGAAGCTCAAAGTCATCTTTATGTGAGAGATCAAATTAAGAGGAAAGTGGTGGAACTTGAACCAAATGCATCCCTAGAAAGATCAAGTCTTTAAAGAAGCAACAACCCAAAAAAATTCCATGAAACCTCCATCCAAAGGGTTAAAAGAGACTAGCAAACTCATAAGGTTTTACAATGGCATCTCTACTAGCACAGAAACATCAAATCATGGCATTAGTTCCAATAAAGGCTCAAGCACACTTTTTGGTAGAGGATCTCACATATGAGACTCACTCAGAGAAGACCCAAAGATCATCAAGGGAGATGAAAGATACCAATATAGCTTTCTCGTAAACTTTTACACTGCCTTCTCTTGACATGGTCGCTAAATGGACCTTCCATTTGAGAATAATGGTCCTAAAACTGAGATTTGTGGGCATCTGGTCATTTGGTTGAATTACAAAAACTTGCCCTGTCTTTCATTGATGGTAGATATTTTATAGTCCTTCAATGATTACTGAAGTGCCTTTTTGTTTCCTAAAATTTTCTTCTCATATGGATGACTTTGATATTCGTCTTACCTTTGGTTAATCAGGTAGCCTTCACTAGACACTGCGACAATTGAATCACAAGTAACTCGCCAGGATGCAGAGGAGGGCACCCAGCGAAAAATTGATCTAAGGAAACATCTAAAAGAATACAGGTACTAGTTATCCATAAATTCATATGAAGAGCACGCTTTGGTCCTCAATGCTTGTTATCAACTTTTTTCTAATTTCTATTTGTCGATATGTGGGAAACATGACTTCTGAGATAACAACCAAAACAGAGCAAGGGCCCAAGTGTTCTAGAGTCTCACAAAGCTCCAAACACAACGATATATCTTGATTGACACCTTTATTTGGATTCTGCAGTATAGAGATACATATCATGGGTATATATTATTGTAATTCAGACAAAGAAGTAATGTTTGAATGTGATACAATAGGATGTCCCATAGTCAAAAGTTGGATGCTGGCGAAGTGTACCCACTACAGATATGATATATGTTCAGTAAGGTGCCTCAAGCATGGTTTAATTATCTGGATTAATGATCCACTTCCTGTACACGAAAAATAGGTCTTGAAGAATAGGATGTGGCATCAGTGGTTGTAATTATCTTGCCTCCAGAGGTGATTTTGTTATGTACTACATATGAATGGGATGAATTTTATCGCTTGCAATGTTCAAAATGATTTTCGATTTGATAAATCATGATGTGTAATTTAAATATTGAGATAAATGAATAGTAAAGGGAAACACATTCTATAACGTATTTCAGACTACAAGATAGGATTAAAGATGCTTCTGGCTTGCAATCTATTTTGCCTTGTCTCAATTGATTGAAAAAGTTGTCACAGAGGAGAACATGTAGAAAGGGCCTAATGATGACCATATCGAGTTCAAAACTCCCCATCATCTCCCAGGTCTTGAAATAAGTGCACCTTAAAATGTTTACTCAATACAATTCAAAATGCTCCATGAGAGTGTCGATTGTATACAAAGAAGAAAACAAAAGAAAGATCCGTAAGGGTCACAACGGACATGGCTATATATTTAAGTATCCTCCCATTAACAAGGATAGGTCATATGCCCTCTTATCTACCAATATCTGTGTTTGCTGAAGACTTATACACAGAAGAAAACAAAAGAAAGATCCATAAGGAAACAAAAGAAAGATCCATAAGGGTCACAACGGACATGGCTGTATATTTGAGTATCCTCCCATTAACAAGGTTAGGTCATATGCCCTCTTATCTACCAATATCTGTATTTACTGAAGACTATATACTTAGAAGAATACAAAAGAAAGATCCATAAGGGTCACAACGGACATAGCTGTATATTTGAGTATCCTCCCATTAACAAGGATAGGTCATATGCCCTCTTATCTACCAATATCTGTATTCACTGAAGACTAGATTCCATGCAAACCAACTAAGTTTTGATGATTATCTCAAATCAAAAAGTTAGATTTTTATGAATTGAAATCCAAGTGTGCTAGTAAGATACAAAATGGTTGTCATAAACCTTGGAAATTGCGTTGGCACAAACTTGTGTAAAATCCTAACAAATATACAAATATCATTGGAAATACTTACCGCGTTTCCTTTGCAGCCTCTAATGCAAATGCTAGTTTAAGAGATATTTACACATAAAAATATTTAATTCATCTAAATACAAGCTAAGTTTGTACTTTCGAAAAAATCTATGTTAATATTAATTAAAATGAAAATAACGAAAAACACAATTTTTTTTTGAGGAATCTAAACCCAACCATCAAACTTCAACCAAAATTAAACAAGTAAATACTTAAATACTATAATCATTAGTGAATGGACCAAAAAAAGGATGGGTCAAAACTTAAATATCATAATTATCGACTAAAACAAAATAGTTTTGCATTAAACTTCAACCAAAATTAGACCAGTAAAAACTTCATTAAATATTATAATCATTACTGAATGGACCAAAATAAAAAAGGATAGGTGAAATCTTGAATATCATAATTATTGATTAAAACAAAATATTTTTGCGTCGGTGATATTATCGTTCATAAATTCTCGCAGCCACTAACACAGAAAAAACCCTCATATATAGCATTAGCCCATTGGGTTTTTCAACAACCATGTCCGAAAGCCAGTTTAACATAAAGCTTTACGTATAAGCCAGAATACTTGTCTAGAGCAACCGCAGATAACCAACTGCCATAACACTTCCAAATATCTAAAGCAGCAGCATATAGCCACTGCTGTAACATTTGTTATATTTGATTGGGAAACACAAATCTAAAATTTCCAATAGTTTGTTGGTTGGTTTAAAGCAGTAGCATAAAATAAAAAAAATATAGCCTATGTTTTTTTTATTTAGTTGATATATTTGATTTTTTCTTGTGAAATCAAATATATATCAAATAATAAAAGGTGTAGTGTAATTTATAAATTTAAAATAGTTTTTATTGAAATTTATTAAATTTAATAATTATAATCCAATTTATATTTTGTTTTTTTAATATATTTTTTGAATATTATAAATTAAATTTAATACTTAAAAACTATTAATCTATTAAATTCAAATTTTTTAAAACATATTCTTTAAATTTTAATTAAAATTAACCAACAAATTGTAGAAAAATCATTTCATCTCTAATTTAGACTACCAATATATAATATATATTTTATTATTACTTACTTATATTTATCTCACATTTTCAATCTTTATATATCATATACGGACCGTAGGATGAAAAAAGTTCTAATTTTTACAGATATGTCTGGAGTGGGTCTTATCCTTTGAGTTCTTCAAAGTTAATACCTTGACCCTTTCCGAAACGGTGTTTTGGCTGCATATGAGCTATTGGCTAAAAATAACGACAGACATGGATCTACTTCTACCTGTCTAAACACTGCTCCATGGCCCTAATTTGGCCCATTTCGAATACAATTTCCCCCCTTTCTGTCGCATATCATCCTTACATGTACAGCAGAAGGTACGCCGAAGTTGATAACTTTCCCTATCCATATGATAAGCCTCTCACCAAAATGCTACGTGGTAGCATATACACGCTGAAGTACTATAACTATTATGTGGTCTGAAGTGTGTCCAGCTATCACGAGCCATGGCTGTCCAGCATCCGCTATAGCCATCCTATTAGGCTTTGTGTATCTTGCATATAAATCTATATAAAGTTATGAGAGATTCCGACTGTTTTTCTCATTTATTTTGTTTTTCTCGAATCAGCCACATACATACAAATACTAACAATTACCAACATTATTTTGAATTCCAAACCAAATTTTAATGGCTATTTAATTATCCTATTAATTAAAAATTTAATTCATAATTATTAAATTTTAAAGTAATTAATTTTGTTGATTGAATGTAGCCCAGGGTTTTGGGAGGTTTAATGATAACCTCCCCACTCAAGTTCAAGTTTCATTGACATGATACTTTGTACTATTCTATTCAGAGTTTCTATATAATGATTATTTTGACTTTATGCCTTTCCCTTGATTCTTGGGAGTTTCTATGTAATGATTATGTTGACTTTATGTCTCTTCATTGATTCTTGGGAGATTCTATGTAATGATTCCACATGCTTGGGAGTTTCTACGTAACGATTCAACGTGCTTAGTACCCCAGGATCGATAGCTATGTCACCATTTTGGGTTTCACCAAAAGTGAGGTGGATGCAAACCTCTCTCATATCTTGGTGGAAGGTAAATTATTCATTATTGTCTTATATGTTGATGATTTGATTTTAACTCGCAATGAACAACTGATCAGATCTTGCAAGGACGGCTGTGCAAGAGAATTTGGAACAAAGGACATGTGTCTCACACACTACTTCCTCGGGTTGGAAGTATGGCAAGGCGATGGGGCATTGTGTTTCTCTCAAGGAAAGTATGCAAATGATATACTACATAGGTTTCACATGGAGAGTTGCAAACCCATGGAGACACCTCTAGTGACCAACTAGAGGAAGGAGGATGCCACTTCAGGTGAGGAAGTAGATGCTACCATTTATCGGCAGCTAGTGGGTTCACTAATATATCTTGTCAACACACGACCAGATATGTGTTATGCAACTAATCCACTGAGCCAAGCTATGGTTAGGCCAACCAAATTATTTTGGAATATAACTAAGGATGTTTTACAGTACCTCAGAGGCACTACCCAGTTTGGACTATGGTACAAATGGATAAAGAGAGTGAAGTTGTGTGGCTTCACAGATGTAGATTGGGCAAGGAGTCCATCAGACCAAAAGAATACATCTGGTGTAATTTTCAATGTTAGGTCCGTAGCGGTTTCTTAGTATAGTAGGAAGCAAAGATATGTGGTGCTTAGCTCGGTAAAAACAGAATACATTGTTGGAAGTCAAGTAGCATGTGAGGCAATCTCGATGAAAAAGATACTTGTTGGATTGTTTGGTTAGATGATGGATCCAACTATGATCTACTGTGATAATCAGAGTTGCATCATGCTCTCTAAGAATCATGATTTTCACAATCGATTTAAGCATATAGATATCTGGTATCACCATTTACGGGACTGTGTGTAGAGACAAATAATGTTACTTCAGTACATTCTGACACATGAACAAGTTGCTGACATTTTGACAAAGGCCTTGTCAAGAGGGAAGTTCAATTTCCATAGGTGCAGGATAGGGGTGGTTGATAACCCCTTTCTTCTTGAGAGGGCGTGTTGAAAAATGCAACAAGAAATTCCCAATTTGATTTTTCCTTGATTAAATTGAAAAAAATAAAATTTCCATGTCAACAGATAACTTGGATGTGGTGAACTTGTGTGACATGGCTTATGTCGCCCAGTTTATTCAATAAATTCAAGTTGGAGGAGTTAGAGTTCAGTTAAGCTTTTGTGATTGCTAATTTGTAGCAATAAAAGTCAGTTATCTCAAGTTGTTTTTAGTTAAACTAGTTCCAACTGTTAGAGGAAATACTGAAAGGTCATTTGTGCATTGGGACTTTAGTCAAACTTAGTGATCATCGGGTTAACTAATCAATCAACTCAAAATAGCTAGTGCATGTAGAGAATTCGAGTTCCCCAGGTTGGTGGAGATTCCAAGGCAGTGTATCAATTCTAGTCTAGTTTTGAGTGTACAAGTGTTGCTTGTATTCACATGATCAACCTAAAGAATTTTTCAATCCATTTTGGAGAAATTCCTAAATAATAGGTGTGTAATTTCTCAAGGAATAACACAATGAAATAGGGGCTCAAGCAGAGGCAGAAATTGACTAAGTCTAGGTTATAGCTTCTTAATGAGTAGATAGATAGGTTATGTGCTTGTAGGTTGTGCTCAGTTGAGCGAAGCAATTGTAATACATCTCTATTCATCAGATTAACGCAAGCATGCATTAGGGTTTTTAGTAGTTTTCTTTTCTTAGGAAAAAAATACTATTTGCATGTGTGTGATTTCATATTGCATGTTTGAGATTTTTGTTCTAAATTGTGAATTAAGGTTCGCAGAGTAGTAAAGTAGGTTTTTGTATCGTTAATTTGATTAAATCTTCACAAGAAGTAAATCTACATTGCAATTTCTACAAAACCTTCTCCTGGATTCATAATTAAGCATCAGGTGTGGATTTCTCTAAACAAGCATCACCTCAGACATTGGATCTAGCTCAAGGGTCATTAGCTACAAGAAATATTGTAGTGCAACTATCCTATTGTTCGATGGAGAGTTGAAGTCCCTCCTTTAGTTGGAAGTCATCTTGAAATACACAAATAACTATAAATTACATGTGTATATTGTCTTATGTTACGTGTTAATTCTTATCATATGTGAATGATGCGTTGGGTCTCGAGCCTCATTATCTTCCTGATTATTCAAAGGTTTTTGTTTCAGTCGCGTTGGATCAATGTTCCTAACAAGATGGTAACACCACTCATTTCATCATCATCAAGGGGGTCCAAGGGGGGCCAACAATGACTTTTGTCATCCCCCCCCAGCGGGGGCTCAGGGGAAGTGCCCTAGAAGCTACAAATAGATGAAAATTTTGTTTGTAAAATATTGAGATTTCATAGTCAAGTTGGGTCATTCATTAGGTGGATGATATGATGGTATAAGTTATGTTACTTTGGGCTTTTTTCCCTAGAAGGAAACTATCGGTTTATATGATGGAATTGTATTATAGTTGTGTATGATTATTCTGAGTGAGAGGGAGAGAGGAGGTTGTGTGAGAGCGAAGAGAAAATTACAGTGGATCAATTGTTGGTTGTATCTCTTCATTTTGATGGATAATAAAAAAGGAAGGATTGGTTGTTTTTCCATGGACATAGCCCAAATTCGGTGAACCGTGTACATCTGTGTCTCTATTGTTTTATGCATTTTTGTATTTGTGTTTCCAAAATATTTTGTGTGTTTTATTGCTTTGTTAATTAACATCTAACAACTAGTATCAAAGATGAAAATCTATTTGGCTAATAAACTCGTAGGAGAGAAGGGTTCCTTGTTCAAGTGGGAGCAACGGTGGAAGATGGTAGGTTTAGGGTCGATAAATTTAAAGGCCAAAAATACTAGCTATGAAAGATGCAGATGGAAGATTATTTGTATCAGAAAGATATGTACCTACCATTGAGAAAAAAAAGAATATGACGAGTATCACAGACATATAATGAGATATTATCGACAAAAAGGCGCTAGGAACAATATGGTTGTGCCTAGCAGTATGAGTGGCATTCAACATTTCAAAGGAAATGACAACAAAAGGTTTACCGATGGCATTGGAAAAACTATATGAAAAACCATCAACCTCAAATAAAGTATTTCTTATAAGGCATCTATTTAATATGAATATGTCAGAAGGTGGATTTGTTGCTAGTAATTTAAATAAATTTAACATGGTTACCAGTCAGTTAAGTTCTGTACGGGTCAATTTTGATGATGAAGTTAGGGCTCTATTGTTTTTGTGCTCATTGTGAGAAATTTGGAATGGATTAGTTATGGATATCAATAAATTTGTCTATGGATCTAGTACTTTAAAGTTTTATGTTGTTGTTGGTGCTATCTTTAACGAGGAAATGTGATGGAAAAGCTCAGGTGAGACATCAGGTAATCCTTTCACTACAGAGGCTAGGAGAAGAAAAATGGAAAGACGAAGGAACCTAGGAAATCACAGTAAGTCAAGAAAAGGAAGATCGAAATCCAGATCAAAGAAAGGACACCTGAAGAAAGACTGCAAATATCAAAAATGAAAAGAAGGAGATGGACATCAAGAGAACAATCATGAAGCGAATGTGACAGGTGCTTTTTTGCAAAATTCTTTGATTCTTTCATTAGAGAATATTATTGATCTCTGGTTGGTAGATTCAGGGGCCTCATTCCATGGCACACTTGATAGGAAACATTTTAATGATTACGTTCAAGAATATTTTGGACACATTTGTTTGGGTGATGATAAACGATGTAAAATAGTTGGAATGGGTAAGGTTTTTATAAAGGAACATAATGGAAACCAATGGATATTGAAGGAGGTAAGACATATTCTAGATTTCAAGAAAAATCTAATTTCAATAGGGCAATTAGATTGTGAAGGTTGTGTAACTACATTCAGAGACAGAACCTAGAAGATCATTAAAGGAGCCCTTGTAATAGAAAAAGGAGAAAAGGTTGGCATGTTGTATTTATGTAATGGTATTTATAATTTTTTTAATGATTTAACCTCCATGGGAGCATATACGACATTGTGGCATCATATGCTTGGGCACATGAGTGAAAAAGGGATGGACATTCTTCGCTCAAGAAATTTGGTGCCAGGTTTGAAGCATGGTGATTTGGATTTTTGTGAGAATTTTGTTTATGGAAAATAGAAGAGAGTTAGATTTATTAGAGTTGGGAAGGGAAATAAGAGAGAAAAATTAGAGTTTGTAAATACATATGTATGGGGATCATCTCAGGTATCATCTCTTGGCGGCTCTCGCTATTATGTTACTTTTATTGATGATGTAACTAGAAAAACCTAGATTTATTTTATTCAAAATAAATCTGATGTATTTGATACTTTCAAGAAATGGAAAGCTTTGGTTGAGAATGAGGAAAGAAAGAAGTTGAAGTGTCTCAGGTCTGACAATGGAGATGAATACTACAACAAAGAGTTTGATAACTATTCTTTAGAACATGGAATTCATAGAGAGAAGATAGTTCCAAGAACGACACAAGAAAATGGTGTGTCAGAAAGGATGAGCAAGGTAACAATGGAGAGTGCAAGGTGCATGATATTGCATGCAGGATTTCCCTTACAATTTTGGGTAGATGTTGTAGATACTACTGTTTATCTAATAAACAGAGGACTTTCAATTTCATTGGAAGGTGGTATTCCAAAGGAGGCGTGGATAGGTAAATAGGTAAACTACTTGTTTTTAAAGACTTTTAGTTGTAAATCCTTTTTCCACATTAATAAATAAAATAGAACAAATCTTAGGGAAAATCAAAGAAATATACCTTTATTAGATATGGTGTTAATTCTTTTTGTTATCATTTATATGATTATGAAAATTAAAAAATTATTGGGAGAAGAGATGTCATATTCAATGAAAAGGTCTTGTATAAGGATCAGATCTAGGAAAAGAAACATGTAAAGGAAAATAAGTAATATGCAATGTTTGATGGGATCCCGGAAAAAGTAAAGGTGCCAAAAAATCATAATGATTAGGAACCACAATAACAACATCAACCACGACAACAATATGCACCTAAAACATCTTAAAGTGGTGTTAGAATATCTACAAGGATAAGTAGAGCCCCTAAACGATACTCTTCTTCATTATATTATTTATTGTTGACTGACTCTGGTGAACCGAAAAGACATGAAGAAGCAATGTAGATAGAAATGAGGAAGAAGTGAGAGAAAGCCACAGAAGAAGATATGGGCTCCTTGATGCATAACAAACTTGGGATTTAGTCAAGTTGCCTGCAGGTAAAATAACAATGCAGAATAAATGGGTTTATAGGTTGAAGGAAGAAGATGGAGGAAAACAAAGTCATAAGTCTAGATTTGTAGTGAAGGGGTTTGCAGAAAGGAAAGGTATAGACTTTGATGAAATTTTTTCTCTTGTTGTTAAAATGACTTCAATCAAAACTATTTTAAGTCTAGTGGGAGTAGAAGATTTGCATCTTGAGCAGTTAGATGTAAAGAGAACATTTCTCCATGGGGATTTGGAGGAAGAAATATATATGCAGCTACCACAAAGGTATGCAGTCAAAGGAAAGGATACATTAGTGTGAAAATTGAAGAAGAGCTTGTATGGCTTAAAGCAGAGTCCAAGGTAGTGGTATCTAAAATTTGAGAGGTTTATGTCTGAACAAGGTGTTTTCGAGAAAACTAGTGTCTTTTCGATTTGCTAGTCCCACTAAGATGGGTAGCTATCTTAGAAACAAGCAATCAAAGCACTTTGAGATTTCCTTTATATATGATAGATAAGAGAGAAGAAAAGAGGGCCAACCTGGATCTTCCGCTTGACTTCTTGCTTGATTTTTCTCTCCCTTGATGGAACTTGCAACTCCTCTCCTACTTGTCCCACTTTAGAGAATATCTGTAGAGACAAAGTAACAAAACACCATCAAATCATCTCGATCTATAATATCATAAACAATGCAGAATCAGAAATACATTGACCATACAATTACATTCACAAATAACAAGATTCACAAATACACGATTATATGGAGGAAAACTAAAAGAACTTTATTAATAGTAGAAGAGAAGATTACAGCTCAGCTATCTAATCCAACATCATCCTCCCAACATCAAAGCCCTCCTCACCTCATGAAAAGCAAGATCACCCAACAATACGATGCTTCTTCTCAAAGACAAACTAACAACACTTCTTTACAAATTACAAATTTCCAGCCTCTGTATCTCTCAGATGAGGGATCCATTTATAAATGTTTATAGAGGTGTGAGTCATCTCTGGGTTTTTTATTAGTGCCATTCCACTTGTAGTTCTTAGTTCCACTTGGATATTTCTTGGATATCTTACTCATCCTTGGGCAAATTCAGAGAGACAAGTGTCATAGAGGAAGTTTCTAAAAGATTCCATGAGCATCCACTTAGCTAATTGCCTTAGACATTTGTCCATTCTCGCTCATTGCACCCAACAGAAGGCCTCTTCAGTATGCATGGCACCTTGACTAAGGAGCAGTTAGTGTGGTCTAGTTTTGGCCATTTCTGAGTGGTTTTTCAAGTGGAATTTCTAGGAAATGATGTAATCAGTTGACCATGATCTTTTACGGTATGAAACAAAACTTTTACGGGTTAAGGAGGCCTTAGTTTATCAACATATATGATTGGGGTTGTAGTGCCCAAATATGTCTATAACAGTTGCCCCCTAAAGCATGAGGTCATAAAACGTCTTATGTCGGGTGAAATGCTTTATCATGAGGATCCGAGGTATTCGAACTGGAAGGTGACCTGTGCAAAATACAATACAATACATCATCATCATATTATTTTCATGATCTAGCTGAGGTGGGCATTCCCATGCTTAGATTTATAAATTCATTTTCATGTACATAGGACAGATTATCGTCTGTTGTTGCAGACTGGTGATTCTTTGTATGTAGAGTCATCATCCCTTAGCTTGGATGATCATCTGTGTAGCTTCAGTGTACATTTGATGTCTTTATATTCCTGAATATATCACAACCTAGATGGATGAAACTAGATCCGGAGTCTTCAAACTCGTTCAATCTTCACCTGATGTACAAGTTGATCCATGTGAAAATATGTCCTGAAGTCGAACATGGAAAGACATCGCCTGATTACCAGCCAATGATGTCAGCTGTTAACAGGTGCGAGAGGAATCACTGATAATGATAATGATCCTCAAGTTACTATAGTACAATTCACGTGGTGCGAATATATGATTTGATGTCGAGCACCACATAAAATATTTCGGTCAAAGGCCATTGATGTAAACCTGTCGTCGGAAGTGAGAAACTTGCCATTGAGGAATGCAAGCTTCAAAGTATTGAAAGGGTTGTTTCTAAGTCAACTTCTTGGATAATGAGCTGTTGTCAACAAGAAGTGACCCATCGTAGGAGGGCCTTAATGTATCCCACATCTACAACGTAAAACAAAGCAAATGATTTTCTGGAGGTGAAAATGATCTGATGATACAAGGTTTAGGAATGGTGGTCATGAAAAATTGAGGGTGAAGGTATTGCATTGGATGAGGCATTGGCTGGGTGGTGAATTCTCTAAATTACTTCTCTTGAACATATCGGCGACACTGAGATGGATTGGTAGTGTTAACCCCAAAAGATGGATGGTATGGAGGAACAATGGTGATAGGACTGGTGAACGGAATAACCCAGCCTGACTCAATCATGGTGATGGAGTGAAAGTGTCATGTTCAAGAGCGACCTACTACCAATGAAGTTCTTCAAGTTTTCTTCCCTTTTTCCCCAGTCATTGCTGACTAGTACCTCTTTATTTTTGTCAAGCTTGAGGAGGATAACATATGCTTGTTCTATAATTTTCCCTTTGAGCAAACCTATTGCTATGTTTTAGTGAGCTTGGCGACAATAAAACTCGGTTTTGTCTAAGTGGACAAGTTTTTCGCTATTGTTTTAACGAGTTTAACGACAAGGATAACTCGGTCCTTTTCATGTTTAGAGAGTTTTAAAAGGGACAAAAAGGAAACTCCAGTAGTTCTTTTTCGCAGTATAATCCCTTAAGTCCAAAAAGGTATAAAATAATATGAAAGGGATGACTTTTCATTGGCTTTAGCAAGCTAAAAAAGACAAGCGCTCGATATTTTTGTGGGATGATCCCTCAAGTCCAAAAGAATTAAAATGTAGAGGAGGGATGGAACTTCCATTTACTTTGACGAGTAGGAAAGGCCAGTAGCTTGGAAATCTTTTCATATTTAATGAGTCTAAAAAGAGGTTAAATGAGACTCGTTTTTTAGGAACGAGTTATGTTTTCGGGTAGCAGCTGGTTCCAGGTAAGTTTGGAACTTCTCAAAACATGGCAGTGAAAAGAGGGTGGCTAACAAAATCACTCGTTGCAGCTGTTCCTCAAAAGGGTAAACAATCAAGTGGAAGCATATGATTAGCCAAAAGAGTGGAGGTGATGGTAGGAACACAACCAAGGCTCAAAAGGCTGATAGTAATGCAATTACAGAGGTCATTTATTGAAGGTGGGTTTATTTTTTAATGAGCTTGAACCTTGTGTTAACATGTGCTCAGTGGCAGGTTTATTTTTTAACGGGCTTGAACCTTGCGGAAACATTGCTCATGATAGTGGTCGAAGATGTTCAATTCACTATTTAACACGTTAGATTATTTTGTTGGTCGTTCAACCTACTCAACTACTCCATCAAATTGATTAGAAATACATATTCAAGCCAAAAAAATGAGTTCAAAAGTAACATTTTACTTGCAGTATGTGAATAGTAACATAAAAAGTATTTTTACCTCTCATTTTTACCATTTCATTTCAAATTTGGGATTTTGGAGCTCTAGAGTGGTTTTCCCCCTCAAATTTCATCAACGGATTTCGGGAGATCCGGCGGACTATTCTCTACACCGTCAGGACCAAGTAGGAGCTAACCCTGAGCTCTTCATTTGCATTCCATCCTTTTCTAATTTTGATCAAGTTTTTCCCTACTTCTGATCCCTTGGGGTTTGAAGAACTTGTTCTCCCTCCATCGCACCTGGCTTGCATCAAAAAGTGCGATGCATACTGATCTATACACTGGCCAGTCAGTATGCATCTCACCCTGTGCACAGGCAGGGTGCAATGGGTGCAGAAGGGAAGCTTTGCACAGTGATTTTTCATGTAAATTTTGCATGTTTTTGCTCACATCAGAATCCTAATTCATCTTTTGTTTGTGTTTCAGAGATTTATCGGATCAAGATGGTCATCACATGGCATGAACAAAAACATGAATAAGAAGACATGATTGCCTTACATGATCAAGGTACATTTACTGCACTGCGAAATTGTGGCTTGCTAAAATTCTTCCCCATATCCAGCATGCGGCAACAAATCAGTTTGTTGCTATATTTTCTCGATGCATGGGATTCGATCAACCAGGTATTCTAGATTAGAGGTAAATCCATTCCATTGACAGTAAAGGATATCTACCTTTTGACGGGGTTATCGAGGCGTAGTACCCCTCTCTCAGTGTCAGGACCCACCCGTGGGGGAGAATCTGTGAGGGATTATATTCTCCAGTTTTGTAGAGATGGATCTCAGCCCAATAGGGATGGCAAGATCAATATCTGAGATGTCACTGATCAACCCTTGAGGACAATTTTATTCAACTTCTCTAGATTGGCTGGTAGCGCAACTCTTCATTTAGCCAACAAATCTTATATGCTGGTGTGAAGCAGTACTTCCGGTCATAAAAGAACAACTCTCCAAGGTAAAGAATGGAAGATCCAAGAACTTGGCTATGGTTCCATCTTGACTGCTTTCACCTTGGAGAGGATTCCACTGATGCAGCCACAGTACGTTTCACTAGGATTGTTGACAACTAGGGAACCACGAATATAGATATGGGTTAATATCATGGCCAGACATGCTGGTTAGTCATAGATTTCTTTCTCTGATGCCCTCTTTGAGTGGTTCGACCATTAGGAGATGGTCTTTGCAGAGTATCCATACGTTGGGATGGATTTCCGAGGCAACCTGGACTTGGCTTTACCAGCTAGCGAGCAGTGGAGTGTTATGGGTAAAATGATATGACCATATCTTTGCTTATCAGTTTTAAAATGTTTTTGTGTTTTTAAATGATGTCAAGACTAATCAAACTCATATATTTGTGTAGATCTTGGGCCAGTGTGACCAGCAGTACACCCAAGGGCAATGACTGACGTTCCAGTAGGAGAGGCGATAGAGAGGGCTATCCTTTGTGATCTGGACAAAGCAGAGACCTTGGCAGTGCTGCAAGATCAGATTGAGGGTCTCACTGTTGGTATTCAGGATGTGAGGACCGACGAGTTACCTTTGAGTTTATAGCGACATACTATTGGCATGCCGAGTCAGTGGACTAGGCTCTTTCTTATGATCACACAGGCAGTGACATGTTATCACCAGCACCATTAGTCTAGGGTGCTTTTCTGCATTCATTTTTGAGTTTCTTAGTCATATGACTGATTTTGTCTTGGACACCAAACATTTTGTAAAAGCTATAAACAACTATATATTTTTGACTTTTGGAGTTTTATTTTGGTTAAGTTATGTAATCTTGATGCAAATGTTAATGTGAAATGCTATTCTTTACAAATGCTGCAAATGTCTATCTAACACATAATTTGCTAATGGATCCATTAATGTGTTTAAGTTTCTAGAAATTTGTTGATATTGAATGGAATCAAACTACCTTTCCAAAATCCTGACTCTTAGAAATGTACGATAGATAGCTGGGTTCCGAACGGAATAGACGCCAGTAAGTTGTAGAATGACGAGTTGTGAATATAGCCTGACAACAAGTCAGCATATGCCATGTGAAATGACATCAGAGAGAAGCTCAATCAACGCATTTTACTCATTGATGTTGTTCGTTGATTGACCAATACATATCCCCCTGAAACTCACTAACTTGCTGCTTGGAGAAAAAATGGCCTAGGTTGTAGAAGATAAGTTCCACGTACTACAACTAGCTCCGTTAGCATACCCAATGAATTTTTCCAAATAGTCCGACATCTGTAACAAATGCAAAGTGGATTACCTAACCACAATGACAACTCTTAACGAAAACGAAAAATGTAACAAAAGCATATTTACTAAGAGATTACTACACTTAATCAAGTATAGTAATTCTTAAGATACAACCCGTTTCGGGGTTGCGACAGTGGAATCCCATCGTAATCTACTAGATCGTAGGCTCCTTTTGCCAATACTCATTTAACAATGTAGGGGCCCATCAACAATGGTTCGAACTTATCAACTCCTAATTTATCAGAGTCCTGATCGTATAGCAAGACTAGGTCACCTTTTGAGAAGACACGAGGCTTGAACTTTTTGTCAAATTGCATCTTGCCACGTTTCTTATGAGCTTCATTAGCCAACACGACATCACGACGGGTTTCATCCAAGTGGATTAGTTCCAAGAAACGAGCCTCTTCTTCTGAAGGTTAAGGAAGTAGATCGATTGCGAGCTTGAGAGATGAAATTTCACACTGAATTGGTAAGACAGCTTCCAGACCATACACCAACTGAGAGGGGGTAAATTTGGTCACATTTCTTGCTGATGTCCTATATGCCCACAGAGCTGAGTACATGATTAAATGACAATTCCATTTGTGCACTCTAATCATCCTTTGCAGGATGTGCTTCAGGACTTTGTTGATGGCCTCAACTTGTCCATTAGCCTGTGGATAATATGGAGTAGAACTGTCATGAGACAGTCATAATTTTGTTGTCAATTCAACCATCATGTGATTGCGAAAGTGTGATCCATGAAATGTGACTATAGCCTGTGGGACACCAAATCTAGAGACTACATGATTGAAAAATAAAAGAGCAGTCGTTTCGCCGCTGTTGTTTAATGTAGGCGTTGCCTTGGCCCATTTTGTAAAATAGTCGACAGCAACTATGATATACCCATGCCCCCTTGCCGAGGTGGGGTTATATGTCACGAAATTTATGTCCCATTTAATGAAATGCCCAACAACAACTACTAGATGCAGCGGTGTAGGTGGTAATCTGGTTTTGCGATCAAAAATGTGACAAGCATGACAACTTCTGACTGTGATTATGTAATCTTTGAATATAGTGGGCCATAAGTAACCAGCTCATAAGATTTTTTGTGTCATAGCGTAACCAAATTAATGCCCCCCACATGCACCTGAATGACAATCATTCAAGACTTTTTTAGCCTCCTCATGTGTGAGGCACCTTTGTAGAAATGTATTGACACCACGAGGGTAAAGTGTATCATCGACGATCATGTAGTCTTTGGATTGGTATCGAGTACATCGTTGTCAAAGAGAGAGGTGTTAGGCCTAAAGGTTTGGGTTTGGAGATAGATCAGTATATCTCCATACCACGGATCACTTGACGATATCAGAAACAAAGTTTCATCCACGATTGATGCTTTAGATGTTGAATCATTGTACAATGATGGGAGATCACAAAGTAACTCCCCGAAGATTAGAGATTTCTTTGATTTGGATTTGGTGAATTCTAGATCAAAATCTTGCAAAATGGCTATCCATTTGGAATATTTTCTCCCTAGCAATTGACGCGACATAATGTAATCCATAGGGTTGCAATATGACAGAATGGTAGTTTTGCGAAAGAGTAAATAGTGTCAAAATCTCTGTACTTCTTGAACAACTGCTAGAGCCATCTTTTCAACATAGGAGTACTTGTGTTTTGTATCATTTAAGTTACGGATTAAATAATATACTGGATATTCTATTCCATTGTCTTCTTGTACTAAAACCATTGCAATGGTTGTATCTGTAGCAGTGAGATATAGGTTAAAGTCTTTTTGATAGTCAGGAGCATACATTAATGATGCTTTTACTAGGGAATCTTTGAAAGCACCAAAGGAAGCTTCCGCAACTTGATCGCAGTTGAAGGGTACTTCTTTTTTCAAAAGACGTGTATAACCTTTAACAAGTTCAATGTAATTTGGAATGAACCTCCTTAGAAAGTTTTCTTTCCCTTGGAGTTTCTAAATCTGAAGCAAATTTGAAGGTGGAGGCATGTCAATAATTGCTTGAACCTTGCATGGGTCGAGTCGAATTCTGTCCTTAGAAAATATGAAACCAAGTAATCGACCAAAACCAACACAAAACACACACTTGTGCGGATTGAGTCGTATCTTGTAGTGTCGGCAACGCAGAAATATAGCTCTCAAATGCCGTGGATGATCAGTCCGCTTTCACGAATGAGCCAGTAGATTTTCGAGATACGGTTGAACGATGTGCTTGATGTCATGGAAGGTGTAGTTCATTGCCCTCTAAAAATTTGCCTCTGCGTTATTCAAATCGAAAGGTAGCTTACGATACGCGAATGTGCCCCACGAACATATAAATGCAGTCTTCGACTAGTCCTGTGGGTGGATATTGATTTGATTGTATCGGGAAAAGCCATCCATAAATGAAATTATTTCGCATCGAGCACATTCATCAATTATCTGGTCGATTAAGGGTGTAGGGTAGTTGTCCTTTAGACAAGCTTGATTTACATCCCTATAATCGATGCATACTCTAATCGTTATTTGCTTTTTCATCACAGGAACAATATTCGTTACCCAATCAGTGAGGGGAACAGGGTAAATGAAACCAACATGTAACAGTTTTTCAACTTTTTCCTTAATGGTAGTGGCTTTCTTCGGGTGCACCAGTCTAAGCCGTTATTGTACTGGTTTGACATCTGGATACATATTGATTTCATGGTCAATGATACTTGAGTCAATGCCTGACATTTCTTCATATGACCATGCCAAAGATATCTCTGAATTCGTGAAAGAGAGCGTAATATATTTCCAGTTCTGAAGGAAAACAAGATTTTCCAACATGAATATTCTCTACAAAATTAGGTTTGGTCGAGATATTAATGGCTATAGTTTCCTCAATATTGGATATATTTCGCTCAGTATCCACTATATTTATAGTATTTGATAGAAAATAAAAAACTGAAGGATGATTAAGGTCGCTGGAATAATCCTCATTGTTATTTTGAAGATGGGAACGATGGTGGTAATCTTCCCATGGTGCCTCTCCTATCATCATTGACTGAATGATTCCTTCGTCTGTAGAATGTATACCAGACCAAGGATCAGAAGAGGTGCCATACTCTAGAGATCTATCTATCCAAACACTTGTTGAGTGTCAAATTGGGTACGCCGCCCAAACCCAAAAAATTCATTTCTATAGAATTTCTATGGGTCTTGGGGGCAACATCTCGTGATGATCCATACTATTAGAGTTCTTCTTAATATTTGATGATGTAGAAGATATCATATCACAAGTTTCCACTGTGGCCACTTCCGCCATATTACTTGGAGGCGGGAGGGAAAAACTGCCCATTAAGGCAGGGTATTTTAGGTGACCTACTCTGACATTTTGAAGCGATGGAGAGCTTCCATGGATGATTGGAATGATTCCAGTAGCTTGTGAACTATTGGGGAAAAAGGTTAGTTGGTCAACGATTGTAATTTCTCCTTGGAAGGGAAATGCAATATTTCTAAAATATGTTGAAACAATAGCAACCATAGCATAAATCCATGGCTTGCCTAGTAAGATATTGTAGTCAAGGTTTCCATCGATGACCTCGACTTCAATTTCTACTGTCTTGCCCCCCAGTTCAAGCTGTAAGTTACTTAATATCCCATATGGCGTGTATGTTCTTCCATCAAACACTTAGGAACATACGTCTTTACCATTCGACAATGACATCGCCACTCATGAATATGATTTGAGATGTGAGTGGTTGTTGTCCGTTTAAAGTTGGTAAGGAGTTGCATTCCTGTTTCGTACCTTATGGGTAACTGAAAGTGGGTTAAAAAAGTAGTGGAAAGGGCATTGAAGTTATATAATGAAGCTCTAGGCAATTCAATGTACCATTTCATTGATGGACCAGTTAGCGTTCACTGAAAAAGGTGAAGCCTAATCGAATCATCATTGAAGGTGTTAGATGAACACCATAAATGAAAAGTCATTATGTGATTTGATGGATCTTCACCCGGATCTCCATTGAATTTAGGAATATCAGAGGGAATTTTATGAGGAATTGTTGGCTACCAAGGGGCCTAAGAAATTGGATCATTCGTCAGTAGGTTCAAACCTGGTAATTCTAGAGTTGCTACAAAAGGCAACTGTTGATTCAGGATTGGCGAAGAATACCCAGGATAAGATGGGATCGCCTGAGTAGTGGGTCTTTGCATACCATCATAATGTATCTGATGTTGATAACTTTGATAAGGTTGATGGGAATAACCATTATAGTATGGTTGTTGATAACTATTTTGAAAATGCGGTTGCCCATTACTTACAAATCCTTGTTGCTCAAGTCCTCGGTAAGCTTGCTGGAATTGCAGTTGTTGATATTGCACTAGCCATGGTTGTTGGACCATCTGATATTGTCTAATACTGAATGATTGACCAATATGCAGAGTGATAGTACTCATTTGAGCCTGAGTCATTCCAGTTAAGGAAGCACTAATCTAAGGTTGTGATTGGGCCATAGAGAGAAGAGGCTACTGTATTGAAACCTGAGAGACTTGAGATTGACATACAACAAACAATGCTTGTACTTGCAACATAGTCACAATAACAGGTGTAGTGGTAATATTTGACATAGGTTGGGCTGGTTGCATTGAAAATACAACCCTTGGATGTTGAGGCAGTATTGGTACCCAACCTCTGGATGTAACTTCAGTTTGACCTGAATTTTGTTGTGAGCTCTCATATGGTTGTTCTCTAGTAGGGAACAATGAAAAAGCATACTGCCCCCCATATGGTAGCTATCCAGTGCTCAAAGGATATATGGGTCTTTGAAGATTGGGCTGCCCAAATTGAAACTGGTATGCAGGATCAATTTCTTAAGCTTCAACATAAGAAATACCAAATAGGATCCCGGAGGAACAAATAGGAACATACCATGTTGTAGAAATAGTCCTTGGGTGGACTCCATCTAGTGTTTGATAACTAGTTGGGACAGATGGTATACCAGAAAACACCATCGGAGTGGCAGCAGGGAGTTCTCCCATGGCTATATCAAATGACACAGTCCTAGATGTTGATGGTTGCTCAGACATATTTATTCTATCCAAAATATTTCCTAACGATTCAACAGGAACTTGCAAGGATGATTAAAAGAACTAGCTTCAGTAGTAGAAGGATATAAGTGGATCCCAGTTCCAAAATTCAATGGGGTACTAGATGGAAGATCCTCGAGAACCTCTTCTATAGTAATCAGTCCAGGTGGGAGAGGTAGACCGTCAAGTCTGTAAAATATTTCTGGAACCTCAGAAGGTATAGCTTTTGCAATGACAGATACTAGAGGGATGACACCTTCTGAATCCTGGAACTCAACTTCCAGATGTTCAGGTAAGTGAACTTCAGTTTCTAGATCAGCCCTGGATGGAGCTGTTTTAAGTATAGAAGTGTCTACCATCACACTGGGATTAGTTCTAATGTCCTCTTGTAACTGTGAAACTTCTTCTGTAAAGGTATATGTACCAGAAATGATCGGAGTAACTATAGTCTCTAATGATGTTGAAACACAAGTTTCAAATAAACCAGGAGAAGTGGACTCAGTTAAGCGAGATCGTTTTTCTCGGAGTGGCTTCATTTCTGGAGTCAAAGATGGTTGACTCGCTAGTCTCCACGAATGATGGGGTTTTGATTGACTTTCTTCCACGATTGCGGATTACTTGATCAACTCAAAATTAAAAAGGGGAAAATGTTATTCCGAATTAAATAAATTTTAATGATGCTTTGACACAACTTTGCTTTTTCAATTTTTAAGAGTCAAGAAAAAGCTAAAGATGACTCTTGTTTCCTTTGATTTTTAATGAGCCTGAAGTGACAAGTGATCAGATGGACCTTTTCTTTTGAGGAGTTGAAAAGGAATGAAAGTGACTACTCTAGAAATCTAGACAAAGGGATTACCAAACCAATCGCAAAACTGAAAAATACACCTTGGTGGTAAATTAAAGAGAAATTACCAAGGACTTATGTATGGAAGTCAATCTTCTCGAATGCTACATTCGCTGCATTGCAATTGATTAGGCGGCAGACACGACTTCTTATGGATAAAGGATATCAGCCTACTGTAGTCTCCCAATATATACTCGATGGTACGGGGAACACAAGTCCGTACTAGCATTTGTCATATAAAAGACGAGAAATCACCCAACCTTTGATGAAAACGATAGTTACCAGGTTTTATGACGCCGGAACACGTCTCTAGCCTAGACTTCTAGATGTGTTGTGTTAGGTTCCAAAAAGTTGTTAAGTTCATTGAAATTTATTTTAGAATTTATCTTGCTTAGAAGTTTGCCTTTCAAGGTTCACCGCGTGATGTAGATGCAAAATTCTTAAATATGCGATCTAAAATGATAAACAATCACTGTTTTCTTTTAGCAATGAAAATCCTAGCTACTAAGGAAAGAAGATAACGATTCTTTCAACAGAGAGCAAAGAGCACGCACTAAATGCACTTTTCCTAAATTATTTTTGCACATAGTCTAGATGCAAATGCAAATGCATGTATTTGTTTTTCATTCCCTTTAATGTGTTGCATGCCAAAAAAGGAAAACTAAGTATAGATCTGAATTATTTTCTTCAAAGTGGCATTTCGACAACTTCTTTTCAAAACGAAAGGAAGAATAAAATGAAACTTTTTGATTTCGAATAGAAAACTACTTTCGACACTTCAAATATTAACAATTCAAATCAAATACAATAACAAAAGTACAATCAATTATCTAGAAGAGGAAGACTTTGCGACACTCTTCTTTTTGACTGAAAATGACAGTTACGACACTTTTTTGCTTCAAAACGACAATTCAATTTAAGCTACTTTTTGACTAAGGATCGTAAATGGTGGACAAATAAATAAAAAACATTTAATAATCCTAATCAATGGAGTCTGAACAATGCAAAGGAAGGAGGCTTCAACAATGAGATACTGATCATAAGTAGCAAAACAACTGAATAGAGCTGAAAACAAGGAGGAAAAACCCAAATTTCAGAGAGAGAAATAGGATTACTCAGTCATCACACCTTTCCTTAATAAAAACAGGGATGCATTTCACCTGATACACACGGGAGGTGCGATGCATACTAGTTTCTAGTTACAGACAGTGCGATGGGCTAGGGAGCAAAACTGAGTTGGGTTTTTGCTCAAAATTTGCAGCTAAGTTCAGTGATTTAAGCTGAGCTATGATGGATAGTAAAATAAAGTACAGGGGTATGATCTTAGGATGTTATTGAGATTCCACAAGGGCGTTTAGAATGCTTGTAAGTCAGAGGTTCAATTCATAAACTAACCTGGAGATTGACTGAAGCAGCATTCATTTACTTTGCAATTACATAGTAAGACCAGTTTGAAGGCTATCTGGCTAACTTCAGGCTTCGTCTGTAGTTTATAAAGCAAACAACAATAACAAACAAACAAAGGGTTCTATCCCCAGTGGATTCGCCATTTTGTTTCCGAGAAAACTAGTGTCTTTTCGATCTGGTAGTCCCACTAAGATGGGTAGCTATCTTAGAAACAAAAAATCAAAGCACTTTGTGATTTCCTTTATATATGATAGATAAGAGAGAAGCAAAGAGGGCCAACCTGGCTCTTCCGCTTGACTCCTTACTTGATTTCTCTCTCCCTTGATGGAACTTGCAACTCCTCTCTTACTTGTCCCGCTTTAGAGAATATCTAGAGACAAAGTAAAAAAACACCATCAAAGCATCTCGATCTATAATATCATAAACAATGCAGAATCAGAAACACATTGACCATACAATTGCATTCACAAATAACAAGATTCACAAATACACGATTATATGGAGGAAAACTCAATGAACTTTATTAATAGTAGAAGAGAAGATTACAGCTCAGCAGCTTCATCCAGCATCATCCTCCCAGCATCAAAGCCCTCTTCACCTCATGAAAAGCAACATCACCCAACAATACGATGCTTCTTCTCAAAGACAAACTAACAACACTTGTTTACAAATTACAAAGTTCCAGCCTCTGGATCTCTCAGATGAGGGATCCATTTATAGATGTTTGCAGAGGTGTGAGTCATCTCTGGGTTTGTGATTAGTGTCATTCCACTTGTAGTTCTTAGTTCCACTTGGAGATTTCTTAGATCTCTTACTCATCCCTGGGCGAATTCAGAGAGGTAAGTGTCATAGAGGAATTTTCTAAAAGATTCCATGAGCATCCACTTAGCCAACTACCTTAGACATTTGTCCATTCTCGCTCATTGCACCCCACAAAAGGCCTCTTCAATATGCATCGCACCTTAACCAAGGAGCAGTCAGTATGGTCCAGTTTTGGCCAGTTCTGTGTGGTTTTTGAAGTGGAACGTCTGGGAAATGATGTAATCAGTTGAACATGAACTTTTAGGGATTAAAGAGACCTTGGTTTATTGACATCTATGATTGGGTTTGTAGTGCCCAAATATGTCTATAACATAAGGTTATATTGGATGTCACTCCGATCATTGTGTTTATCTTCAAAATAAAAATGATAGCAACTATATTATATTTCTATTGTATGTAGATGACATGCTTGTCGCAGGGTATAACATGGAGGAAGTAAATGTGTTCAAAAGAAAAATGGAAAATCCATTTGTAATGAAGGATTTGGGTGCTACAAACCAAATCCTTGGTATGAGAATAACTAACAAAAACAATAGCAAATTAACATTGTCTTAGAGTGGGTACATAGAAAGGTGTTGGAAAGATTTATTATGTAGAATGAAAAACAAGTTAGTACACCTTTGGCTATCCATTTCAAACTAAGTAAGGAGACCCAGGAAGATAAGTATTATATGTGTAAAGTTCCATATGCATAAGCATTTGGAAGTTTAATGTATCCATTGGTCTACACAAGGCCTAATATTTCACATGTAGTGGGAGTTGTAAGAAAGTATATGAAAAATCCAGGAAAAGAGCATTAGATGGCAGTGAAGTGGATTCTTAGGTATTTGAGAGGTACCATAGGTCAAGAATTATGCTTTGGTGTTTCAAAAATTTCTCTACAAGGAAATGTTGATGCAGATATGACAGGTGATAAAGATAACAAGAGGAGCACCACAGAGTATGTGTTTATTGTAGGTGGAATAACTGTCAGTTCGGTCTCAAAGTTGCAAAACATTGTTGCACTTTAAAAAACAGAAGCAGAGTATGTTGCTACTACAGAGTCTAGTAAAGAAATGATTTGGTTACAAAGGTTTATGGATGAGTTGGGCAAGAAGTAGGAGATGAGCAGGTTATATAGTGACAGCTAGAGTGTCATTCATCTTACAAAGAACTCAACATTTCATTCCAATACTAAAAATATACAACTCAAGTACCATTTCATACGACCAGTGTTAGAAGATGGAAAGTTAAAGCTGGAAAAGATACACACTAGCCAGAATCCTATAGATATGTTAACAAAAGTTGTAACCAGGGAGAAACTAAGACTCCACTCATTTATAATTACTCTTCAAATATGATGATGAAGATGAGAAATAGCCAGGTCCAAAGTGGAAGCATTGTCGAAGGAGTGAAGCAATGGTGTAGTTACTATAATCAATCTCCAAATGGGAGATTCATGGGTGTGGAGCCTAATTATCTTCCTAATTGTTGAGAGATTTTTGTTTTAGTCACATTGGATCCTTGTTCCTAATAGGGTGGTAACTCCGCCCATTTAATCATTGTCAAGGGGGTGTGACGATGACTTTTATGAGCCCCCCCCTCGATGGGGGTTCGGGGGAAGCACCCTCAAAGTTAAAAATAGATGAAAATTTGCCTTGTAAAATAATTTAATTTCACAGTCAATCCGGGCCGTTCAGTAGGCGAATAATACGATGGTAGAAGTTATGTTAATTTAGGGTTTTTTTCCTAGAAGGCAACCCTCGGTTTATATGAGCGAATTATATTGTGGATGTGTATGATTATTCTAAGAGAGAAAGAGAGAGAGGAGGTTGTGTGAGAGCGAAGAGGAAATTACAATCAATTTATTGTAGGTTGTATCTCTTCATTTCACTGGATAATAAAAAAGGACTCACTGTTTCTCTGTGGATGTATCCCAAATTGGGTGAACCACATATATTTGTGTCTCTCTTGTTTTATGTGTTTCTATATTTGTGTTTCCACAATATTTTGTGTATTTCATTGCTCCATTAATTAATATGTAACATGCTGCAATGCTTTATGAGTTTATAATCGTAAATGGATTCTTGAATCATTAGACTCATTCAGGTGCTCATGATTAGAATATTATTATTCTTTGAATTTCAGAATCTAATGTTTGTTGGACTCTGTTTTCCATTGTTGTATTCATGTTGAAGGTGATACTATCTATTTTTGAATGCTTAGTTTATGTGTTTAGGATTATGATGTGCTATGGTTGTTCTGTCTAAACTATGTGTTTGTAGCTTTAGATCTTATCGCCGTAACTCCCAAAAGTTGGATGTCTAGACCATCCCATTATCAAAACATATTCATGAGGAGTGATTTGGTTATCCTGTAGCTGGGCCCTTGCCCATTATACTCCTTAGGAATTCAAGTTTCCAATGGAAGGAAGGTGGTTTTCATACCACTCATAGACATTACCTTGTATATCTCCTTTTTGTTATACACGTATTCCTTCGAATCCAACACATGATGAAGTTTAAACTTGTTTTATGTGGGTGAGAAACCTATTGGTGGGGTTAGAGGTAACCCTAATGGTGGAACCTGCCTTACTACTCATCACTTGTCATCAAATACATGGCATGATGCATCTTGTAAGGGCACATTGGAAAGGTTAAATAATCCTATCAGACTTCCAAGGTGGAACTAGGATGCCACCTCATCACTTGCCACCCACTACTACTCGCATCTTGTTTGATGTTGAATGCCATGGTGGTGAGATTTGTGGTGATGTAATGTGAGCTTGACTGTAACACCCACTAAGTTGACTTGTAAGGACTACATGTGCTCTGCATGCCTAGTTTAATGAAATTTCTCTCTATTGACACACGAGAACTTCAATTAGGTATAATTTCTGCTCTAGGCTCGGATCAATGTAATAGTGACACGCTGGAAATCTCTCTACAAGTTGAACATGACGGTGGAAACAAGAGTGAATTATGTAGACTTGCAAACAATGTGGCTTTTGTGAACCTCATCTTCGGATTAAGTTAGCAAGTAATGCCTCTCACAATATGAAGTAGTGTAACAAGGGTGGCAGGTGGTTACATGAGTATAGAAAGTGAAAAAACCATTTCCTGTAATTAAACCTATCAAATATGTCAAACCTAAGGAGTGGAGGGGGAGAAGATGCATGTTTTTTCTTTGTAATTTTTTTACCTATATGTTTGATAAACAATTTGTTACATTTTTTCCTAATTACTAGAGTGGGATAAAATGTTCCAACTTCTATTAAAGCTAATGAAGTTAAATCTCTTCCAAACTACAAAGTAATCATGGGAAAAGAAATCTTAACTCACTTGGTAAAATAACTTGAAATTGAAAAAAAAAACAACAAATATAGTCCAATAACAAACATGACACCTATAGAAATAAAAGTAAATATATACATATCTAAATTGGAAATAGAAAGAGATTGAAAAAAATTAAATAAATTTATAAAATATGATATTCAAAAATAAACTAAAAAAACAAATTTTATAAGGAAAATAACAATGAATTATTATACCAATTATATAATTATAATATAATTTAAATTACTATGAAATTAAAATATGAATTAACATGCTAATTAATAGTATTAATATGTTGAAATAGTGGATTTCCCTGTATAAAATGTTTCAATGCACATGCTATGTGAAATATTTTAATGTCAACTATATATATATATATATATAAATTATGGTTAAAATTTCTCACCTATTTCTTCTATTTTACATTTTGGTAAGTTTTTAGGTATTTGTTTTTGGTCAATTTTCCTTTAAAGCCAACAAAAAAATATTTGAACTTACAAGTTACTCTATATAAGATACAAAAATACAATTTAAACAATAACATATTATGTATAAACAAAATATCCATCATTTATTAAGATTCATCAACTCAAATTTTATATTTAAAAAAATATTATACATGGAAAAATTATTTTTTTCATTAAATTCTAAATTCTTACCTAAAAATATATATACTAATATTAATATTAATATTAATTAAATATAAAATAATATAAAACACCAAAAAGATCTTACAACAATCTAAAACCAGCAATCAAACTTCAACCAAAATTAGACATTTGAAAACTTAATTATTATAATTATTGTTGAATGCAGCAATCAAAGTTCAAGGCAAAAAACAAGGATTCGTGAAAAACTTAAATATCATAATTATTATTGACTAAAACAAAATAGTTTTGCATTCATAATATTATATTTCATAAATTCTCACACCCACTCATGCAAAGAAGAACCCGCAACGACCTCGGGTTTTTCAACAGCCATGTGCGAAAGCTAGGCTAACATAAAACTTCATGTACAAGCCAGAATACTTTCAAATATCTAAAGCACATTTAGAAAACCAACTGCCATAACACCTCCAAATATGTAAAGCACATTTCTAAAGCGGCCGCATATAACCACTGCTGCAACATTTGTTTTGTTCTATTTGAACTTAAAAATATTTTCCAATGATTTAGGTCATTTACAATGAATTGACCAAATCGAGAACATTCTAAGTAAAGCCCAGAACTGGCTAACCCGTTTTCAAAACATCCGAAGCGCTTATCCCTTGGGTTGCAGCTCCTGTTGACGAAGAGCTTCTCACCTGGGCTGCCGCTTCAGTTACTAAACGGCCTCTTGTGAACATGTGGTCGTGGGGTAATTTAAGGAGGTGATATCCAGAAAATTAGTGTTGTTCATCTTTAGGATAAGATTAGTCATGGGTAAAATTGTCATGCTTAAAATGTTATAGACAGTTATTGTTTAAAATGGTTCAGAAATAATAAGAAACAAAATGTATGTAATTTTTTAATATCATATAATGAGTTAAATGACGATGTCAAATCTCTTAGTCTAACTTACAGATGAAATAATCTTTTTTACCAAAATTCACCAAAATCAGTCAATACAATTTCAAAATTTTTTACTATTGAAAATACATTTTTGAATGCATAAAAAAAAATAAAATTAATTAATTTTTCAACATTAACTAAACCTCTTTTTTATAAAATGATTCAGAAATAATAAAAAACAAAATATATTTAATTTAAATTAATATCTCAATATATGAGAAACTAAAATCTAATAATATCAGTAACAAAATTTGAAAACTTAACCTAACATAAAGAATTTTAATATCAAAATTAGGTTTCAAATAATCTTTACATGCTGAAAAGTTTATATCTCAAATATTAAACAAATCCATTGACCCCAACATTGAATCCATTTAGCTATCAGATTTAAATTCATTGACAACCACGACAATCTATCATTAACCATTAAAAATAAATTCTACTAATTAAATTCTACACCAATGCTCACAGTGTCATGGTGGACAGTCTAGCTTCTCCCCAGGAGAAAGAAAGTGTTGGATAAACCTGAAAAGAGTTTAAGTTGTGGCCCACTGTTTTAACAAAATATTTGGTCCACTTATTATTGCTGTACCTTATCCAAATTGGCATATTATCAACCCATTGTCATATTTTTAAAATAACTAAGTTTTGGTCCCCTTAACATTGCTGTACCTTATCCAAATTGGCATATTATCAACCCATTGTCATATTTTTAAGGTTGGTTGATTCTGGGAATTTGATAACTATGATATGGCATATAATGAAATTTATAAAAATATTGGGAATTTTTCATTCTAAAGTGTTAATAGTGATTATAATCTTTTTAATTAAAATTTTCTAAATTATTTTTATATATAGTCACTGAATTAATACTTATGTCACATTTTCAAACTTAATATATTATATACAGACCGTAGTGTGAAAATCCAAATTTTCACAGAAGAAGTGGGTTCTATCATTCAAGTTTTTGAAAGTTAATACCTTGACCTTTCTCGAAACCATCAGTACCTCAATAAGAACTAAGTTGAAGGGCGTTTTGGTACCTTCAAGTTCTTGAAAGTTAATACCTTGACCTCTTCCGAAACCATCAGTATCTCAATGTGAACTAAGTTGAACGGTGTTTTGGCTGCATATGAGCTGGATGATACTTCTATCCATTGGCTAAAAATAACGATAAACACTGGATCTACCTCTACCCGTGTAAACACTGCTCCATGGCCCTAATTTGGCCCATTTCGAATGCATTTTTTCTCCTGTCTGTTGCATATCATCCTTACATGTACAACAGAAGTTAGGCCGAAGTTGATAACTTTCCCTTTCCATACGATAAGTCTCTCACCAAAATGCTACGTGGTAGCAGATACACGCTGAAGTACCCTAACTATTGTTCGGTCTGAAGTGTTTCCAGCATCAGCCATTACCATCCTAGTAATCTTTATGTATCTTGCATATAAATCTATTTAAAATTATGAGAGATTCCGACTGTTTTTCTCATTTATTTTGTTTTTCTTAGCCACATACATACAAACACTAACATCATTTTGAATTCCAAAGCAAACTTTAATTCCTATCTAATTACTATATTAATTAAAAATTTAATTCACAATTATTAAATCTTAACTAATTAATTAATTTGGTTGATTGAATGTAGCCCAGGTAGTTGGGGTTTAATAGTAATCTCCCCACCCAGGGAAGTCTCATTGACATGATACTCTTGTGAGTTGTCTTTGTACTATTTTATTGGAAGTTTCTATCTAATAATTATGTTAACTATTATGTAATGATTATTTTGGTTTTGTGCTTTTTTTTATTTTTGGAAATAGCAAGGAAATAAAATTTTTTCCTTTAAAAAATTAAAATTAATTAATTATATTTATTAAAAAATTAATTAAAAGTATTAAAAATCAGTAACAACTATTAAATATCATTAAAATAATAATGAATAAATTACATAGCTACTCTCCGTGTATAATGAAAAGAACACCCATAATGAAAGCTTTAAGCTCCCGAATATAAGTATATACAAAGCTTTCATTCAAAAGAAGAAAATGTCATATATTAGTAAGAGACAAGAGCATCTTTTCCACCTTTCTAAAGTTGCGCCCTAAAGTTTTGGGGGAATATGTTTGTTTGTAAAACTAAAGATAGTCATTCTATCCCCTAGAAAATTGGGATAACTATCTTAAGAAGTTGTATGGCTCTCTAGACACCATGGGCACCATCTTAAACACTCGTATTAAGGATGATATTCTTTTCTCTGGAAGACGTTGAGTCTGGGATTAATAAGCTCACTAATGGGAAAGCCAAAGATATTGAAGGTTACCAAGCTAAGATCTTTAAAATGGGAAAAATTATCCTCATTCCTCATCTCCACAAGCTTCTCAATTTGGTTGTAAAGCATGTATTCCCTAATCTTTCGACACAAAGCCTTATTGTGCCTATCTTAAAAAATGGGGACAAAAGTGTTCCCTGTAACTACAGTACCATTTTGATTAATCACATCCTAGCTAAGCTTTATGGGCTCATTCTCGAAACAAAACTTAGCCTTTGGCTTGAGAACCAGGGTAAAAGAGCTTAAGGGCAAGCTGGTTTTAGGAGACATCACTCGACCATCTATGACCTTGTCACCCTCAGGATCATCATAGAGGAATGTCGCAATAGTAAAACTGATCTCTTGTGTTGTTTTGTGGACTTTAGAAAAGCTTTCGACATTGTCCCTCGAGATAAGCCTTGGGAGAGGATTGAAGAGATCATGATTCCTCCTGAACTAAGGATTGTTGTGATCCACCTCTATGAGACTATCATTGCCAAGCTTAAGACCAACAAAGGGTTGTCTAAATATATTAAATGTAATATCTAGGTTCCCTTTCGCCTACCATTTCTGGTATTTACATCAATAAACTAGAGGAGTGTCTGGAAATTGTGGGTTGCAAAGGCATCGAGCTCATTGGTATTATCATTACTCTTCTCTTTTTTGCTAATGATATCATTCTTCTTACAAGGATCCATGGTGACCTAGACAAGTAGCTTAAGACTCTTCATGGCTACTGCTCCAAGATGGGTATGATAATTAATACCGACAAGACTAAAGTCATCATCATTAAATACAAAAATATCACCCATGGTAGTTTCATCTATGATAACCATTCTCTTGAGCAGGTTTCTTCTTATAAATATCTGGGTATTGACTTTCCTCATCAGATCAACTCGAATTATAGCATCGAGAAAAGAATTATTGGAGGTTGGAAAGCTTATTATGAGCTTGAAAAAAATTGTAAGTCAGCCGATATTTACATTTGGAGTAAAAAAAGGTTCCTCTTTGAGAATCTCGTCACCCTTGTTATCTTATATGGATATGATGTTTGGGGGTGTAGTATATCTAGGGAGTCATGGAGAAATATTGAGATGATCCAAAAGCAATTCATAACCTATAAACTCAAGATCAAGGGAAATACTCCCTATCCTATCCTCTTGATCGAAGCTAGCTTGTCCCTCATTGAAAGTGTGGCAAAACATGTTGATCAAAAAACTGATGTGATCTATCCGGAAGAGTTTTGCTTGAAAATCATGAATCACAAAGGCATCCACTCTCACATGATGGAGATTGTTAATAACTTGAATGAGTATGAAGTAAATTTTTTTAATGCAAAGCCAAAATGTAACAATGTTGAATGATAGGAAATGTGAATAATAAGGATTTAGTTAATTATAAATAGTATTTATTATGATCAATCTAAGGCTATTTCATCTCTCCCCCATCTCTCTCTCTTTACGACTCTCCCTCATTCCCCCTGCGATGCCCCCCCTCTCTTCTTACATCTCTCTCTGCCACCATTTATATCTATATCTCCTTCTATCACTCCTTTATTTCTATAACACACACACACACACACACACACCATATCTATCTATCTCTCCCTCCATACCTCCCTCTCTTTGTCTCTCTCTTATTCCCTCTTTCCCTCCCTACCTCCCTCTCTTGGTCTCTCTCTTATTCCCTCTCCCCCCCTCCCTCTATATCTCTTTCTCCCTCCACCTCTGCTTCTTAGTATCTCTACCTCATCCCAAAATATACACATTGTCTCTCCATATCTAACTATCTCCCTTCCCCTCCCTCTTCATCTCCCCCTTCTCTTTTTCCCTTCTCCCCCTCTCTCTCCTTCTCTTTCTCTTCCCTCTCACTCCTCTCTCTCCCTCTCCCTCTCTCCATATTTTCTGTGTCACTCCCTCTCTCTCTGTCCACCTTTCTCTCTATGTATTTTTCCTCCACTTCCTCTCTCCCCCCCTTTAACTCCATCTCTCTCTCACTTCTTTTCTCCTTCCCTCTTTCAAGTCCTCTCTCACTTCTTTCCTCTCTTTCCCTTTCTCTCCCACCTCCCTCTGTCTCTCCCCCCCAAATCATAATCTCTTTGTCTCCAACCTCCAACTCTATCAATATCTCCCCCTGTTATAGACATGTTTGGGCACTTCAACCCCAATCATAAATGTCCATAAACTGAGGGATCCTAAGTCCCTAAAAGTGTTTCTTCACTGCCTAAAGGAACAAGGTCAACTGATTGCATCATCTCCCAGAAGTTATCCACTAAAAACTGCTCATAAATGGTCAAAACTGGACCATACTGAAAGCTCAATGCAGGGGGTGCGATGCATATCACCTTCCCAGTGTACAAGGTGTGATGCATACTGATTTTTGCCTCTGTAGGGTGTGGTGGTCGGGAATGGAAAATGGCAGGGACCAGAATACGAGGTGGAAGATCATGGAATCTTCCAAAAGCTTCCCCTCTGACACTTGCCATTCCATTTTCGACCAGGGATGAGTAAGAGATCATCATTCTCCAAGTGGAAGTAGGAACTATCAGAGAGAAGACACTAATCAAGATCCCAGAAGATGACTTACCTCTCTATAATCATCTATATATGGATCCCTCATCACAGAGATCCAGAGGCTGGAATTTGTATCTTATAGAGAAGTGTTGTTGGTATTCTGGTGTACATTCACAGTGTTGGGTGATCTAGCTTTGCTTGAGGTGAAGAAGGGCTTCTTAGCTGGAGGATGATGCTAGGTTAGAGCACATGGTTGTAATCTTCTTGCTACTTTTCATCTGAATAAAGCTATTCTTGTTTCCTTCCATATTCTTGTGTACTTGTTTATATATGCTTGTATATGGTTAATGCACATCTGATCCTGCATTATTTATAAACTTAGATCCTTGTTTCTTCATAGTAGTATGTTGCTGTGATTCTACAGGTCCTTTTGAAGCTGAGCAGACAAAGAGCAAGTGGCAAAACTCTCTCAAGAAGGAGAGGAAATCGAGCGCAAGACTCAGGTTGGCCCTCTTGGTTCCCCTCTCATCTATTTTCATAAAAGGAATCAATAGTAGACTTTGATTGTTTGTTTCTAAGATAGCCACCCATCTTAGTGGGAATAGCAGCATCCATGTGGACACTATTCCCGTATAACAAAATGGAAACTCTTTTGGGGACCGACTAGATTACTTGTTAGCCTATCTATCCTTGTTTCTTTTATAAACATACAGACGGAGCCTAAAGTCAAGCCAGCTAGCCTTCGAATTGCATTTGTCATACAAATGCAAAGTAGATCAATGTTGCTTCAGTTAATCTCTGGGTTTTGTTTATAAATTAAACAATAGATCTGCAAGCAATCTAATTTCCCTAAGTAGTGGCTTTAGTAACCTATTAAATCACCCCTGTGTTTTTACATACATTGATCTGTACTTATTCAGCTTAAACACCTGAACTAAACTGAAAACTATGAGTGAAGTCTCGTTCAAAGTCTCGCACTGTAACCATCGCACCCTGCCTTCAAGGTAGCCTATATGCATCGCACTTCCCGAATGGAGTAACTACGCTGCATACTGAGTTCACTGTGTAATAGATGCGATGGTCAGGGAGGAATGAATTTGCCCTCTGACTGTGGATTTTTCTCACTGTTTTCAGTCTTATTCAAGAGTTTTTGCTGTCTATTATCAATGTGCTTATGTGAATAACCCCTTCTCTAGCATTATTCTGCCTCCTTAGTGCAAAGAACTATAAACGTTTTTATGTATTTTGCATCGTTTTAGTTCTCTTTTGCAAAAAATAACATAGTCGAACTGTCGTCTCTAGATCTGAAAGTGTCGTAGCTGTCATTTTCAGTTCTAGAAAGCAATCCCATTATTTTGGATAGTTGATTATACAGTTATTATTGCATAGAATTCGAATTACTAGTTTTAAAGTGTCGAAAAGCAATTTCCATTTCAAAATCGCAAAGTGTCTCTCTTGTTTTCACTTCGTTTTGAAAGAGAATTTTGTTGAGTACAATCACTTTAAAAGTATTTCAGTTTTGCACATAGTTTTCTTAGTGTCATTTACACATTAAGGGAGCTGAAAACCAATACATGCACGTGCATTTGCATTTGCATCTTGAATGCTTGGCTTGATTTAGGACTGTGCATATTAGCATGTGCTCTATGCTCTGTGAAGAAAAGATGATTGACTTTCTTCCCCTTAGTAGCTAGGATTTTCATTGCTGAAAGAAGATAAAACATCTGTTTATCATCTTAGACTGCATTTAGGAATTATACATACATCACGTGGTGAACCTGTAAGGCAAACTGCTAAGCAAGATCAACTTAAAATGAATCTCAATGAATCTAACAACGCTTTGGAACTTAACGCAACATCTAGAGGTCTAGGCTAGAGACGTATTCCGACGTCGTAAAGCCTGGTAACTATTGCTTTCAGTGCTGGTTGGGTGATTCCTCGACTCTGAGACAATAAATGCCAGTATAGACTTGTGCTCCCACGTACCGTCGCGTATATATTGGGAGACCACTATAGGCTGTATCCTTTATCCTTAGGAAGCCGTGTCTGCCGCCCTATCGATCGTAATGCACCGAACACAGCATTCGGGAAGACTGACTACCGTACCGTAAAAAGTGTTCAGCAGTTTTACAGTTGGTTTGGTAATCCTCTCTGCCTAGATCTCCAGAGAAGTCCATTTTTCTCCTTTTCAGACTCCTTAAAGGAAAAGGTCCTCTGAGCGCTTGTCACTTCAAGCTCAATAAAAATTGAAGGTGACTAGAGTCATCTTTTGTTTTTTCTCGACTCTTTAAAAATGAAAAAACAAGTTGTGTCCAAGCGTCTAAAAATTCATTTTAAATCGGAATAACGTCACAAATTTCCCCGTTGATCTTCAAGTTGAGAAAATGGAGTCTACCAACCAAGGGTTTCCCCGTGAAGGAAATCCTAGTCCCTTCCTATCTTGGGGAGATGTTGGTCCACCCCATATGGCCACTTTGTCACTTCCAAGATTGACAATTGGTTTGCCAGTCTAGCTCTTCTCTACCTCTGTCGTTCAGAATCCCACAATTCCTGAACAGTCTAACCAGCAACTAGACAACACTAGAGTTGCTTCCCGACCTTCTACTTCATCTAATTCTCCTTCTCCTCCTTCCTCTTCATTTGACAAAGCCGATAAGGCTAAAAGTCAAGTAACTAAGAAGAAGAAGTAGCAGAAAGAGAAAAAGGAAAAGAAGAAAAAGGAACCAAAATCGAAAGGGAACAACCAAGTATCATCTAGCAAAAATCCACACACCGCACAGTCAAAACCTAAATCTCCTTGCGTCATTTGGAATGGAGACCACTTTGATCGAGATTATCCCTGTATCCCTCGGATCTTAAGGGACTGGTCTCCTCGTTTGCACCACCCGATAGCATCAACCTCTGACGATCATGTTGAATGCTCATTGTCAACCAGTGAAAGTGAAGCACATGGACAAAGAAGGAATCCTAGACTTCCTTGTAATTTGTGTGAAGGTGATCATGCTGTCCACCATTGTCCCTTCCTTGAAGAGGCTAAAAGAGTTTTAGATAATCATCCGGTTTCACCATTACGACTTCCTCCTGGATATCAAAAAATCTTGCTGAGTCCTCCACCGATTGAAAATCCGTCTGGCTCGTCCTTGTGGTCAGCCGAAGCACCTATCGTTGAAAATGAACCTTCGGAATCCATACCAGACGAAATTCAAAGGGTCGATACGGCAGTTGACCCGGTATTTCCTTCAGAATGTTCATCTTGAAATGATACCGTCAGTGAAGAGAAAGAGAACGACACCGTTCAAATTCTTTTCATCAACACTGACTCCGATGAGCTTGGGGGTAATCCTCCTGTTCCTTTACCGCAAGAAGGAAGTTCATCAGAGTCCTACCTGGCCATCTATTTGGTCCCACCACCAAGCAACCTAGTGGTTTCCTTCGACTGGAATCTACTAGGCATACCCTCTTTACCAGCTAGTGTACCATTCAGAATTATTGTACAAGCTTACAGAATGGTCATGGTTGGTACCATCATTGATGAAGGGGCTTCTGTGAGTATCCTTTCCTCAACTGCTTGGAAATGCTCGGTTCGCCATCGCTTTTGCCTAAAATGAGAAATCTAACAGGCTTCGACAAGGGAACCAGTCGACCTTTAGGGATCCTTCCAAATGTGCCCATTACTTTGAGAAGGAAAACTATTCACATGAACATTATGGTAGTTCGAGGACCTTTAGATTACAATCTACTCCTTTGACGCAACTATATTTATTTCCTGGGAGCCATCGTCTCCTCACTCTTTAGGGTAATGTGTTTTCCGCACGAAGGCAGAATGATCAAGCTCATAGACCAAATGTCATTCCCCAATTCACACATCGCAAATAGTCAAATGCCATCCCTGAATGGTCTTTTCACGCAAGAAATATCTCATCGGTCTCCAGTTCATCCACCTGATGAGCGCGAGTGATTCAGGAAGGTGTGATTGAAACCCAGGGGGCATGCACCCTGGTCTGCTTCGACATAAAAACTCTGGGTATAGGGTAGGTTTGGGCGAAGGATATATGACTAGTCTGGCGAACCCGTCCTTATAGGAAAATGGGAACAGGTGGGAATAAAATACCTCTGTTAGAAGGTAGGCATTTCCCAGTAGAACAAATGTTTTGTCTGCAAATTGAAGGGTAACCTGGAAACTCTACTTCGTTATGCTTGGGGGCATGCAAACCTTTTGTAAGCAAGCGAGAAATGACTGGCTAACATTAGCTCTATGATTCTGCTGACTTCAACTGCCTAGGTCGGGTGAGTGGCCAAAACCATTCATCTTTGCAGGGGCAATCTATGCACTGGCAAAGTAAAGGAAAAAAATGTTCTACCAAGGCTTGATGGTGATATTAGTAGTTAAGTAGAGAGGCGTAGTTGGTCATTCCTAGCATGCATACAAGAGGCTTCGGGGCAAAGCTTCAAAAGGTGCAAGCTCCA
>APFE031691267.1:112349-142247 GCA_000404065.3 Pinus taeda | reverse complement strand
TGTTTCCTTCCATATCCTGGTGTACTTGTTTATATATGCTTGTATATGGTTAATGTACATCTGATCCTGCATTATTTATGAATTTAGATCCTTGTTTCTTGCATAGTAATATGTTGTTGTGGTTCTACGGGTCGTTTTGAAGCTGAGCAGACAAAGAGAGAGCAGCAAAACTCTATCAAGAAGGAGAGGGAATCGAGCGCAAGACTCAGATTGGCCCTCTTGGTTCTCCTCTCATCTATTTTCATAAAAGGAATCAATAGTAGACTTTGATTGTTTGTTTCTAAGATAGCCACCCATCTTAGTGGGAATAGCAGCATCCGTGTGGACACTATTCCCGTATAACAAAAACACTTGTATTAGTTTACTTAGTAAATTGAACTAACATTTTTGGCACCATTTCCAGGGAAGCACATTCAAATTTAATCAAAATAAGAAGATCATTTAGAAAACATAAAAACAAAAACATAAAAAATTAGGATTTTTTATTATGGTCATTTATGCCTAGACAAAGAGACGAAAATGGTAGATACACAAAATAAGATCCCCCAAGTACTAAACCATTGGTAGAAGTAGGACTACCTCCATTTGAATTAACTACACCGATTGCTGGAAAATCAACATTGGAAAAGTTAGATGAAAAAAAACGTTTAGGACAAAGTTTAACACTTGTTGAAAGACAAACTTTGTTAGCTTATGAGGTAAAGAGAAAACAAACAAAAAAAACAGAAAGATCTTCCATAGGAAAACAAAAAGAGATAAGAAAACCAATGGATCAACCTATTCTTGAACAAATAGATTAGCCCATCTTTGAAACTATTTTTGAACAAACAAAACAAGTTGAAAATAGACAATCTCAATTTATTAGTGAAACATTTGAAACTGCTGAAAAAGATATGGCATAAGAAGGGCAAGGATCTAACATCCCAATACTCACTCCAAAATAAAGGTTACAATATGAAAATGAATAAAAAATATGGCAAAGAAAAAGGGAAGAAGAGACAAGGAGAGAAGCATAAAGGAAAAGAGAAGAAGATGCCAAAAGAGAATATGATCATAAGAGAAGACAAGATGCAGAAATAGAAAAAGATGGAGAAACTACTTTTGGATTCCCAATTTTAGATACTACGGAAATTTTTGGAGAAGAGGTAAAAATGAAGAATATTCCACCTTCGATTTTACCAAATTTCTATGGAATGTCTTCTGAAGATCCTGATTCATTCATGTTTGAATTTGATATCTTTTGTCGTACTTAATATTATACTGATGATACACATAAGCTTCACCGTTTTCCTGCTACTCTTAAAGAAACTGCATTAAAATGTTTTATGGGACTAGAAGAACACACTATTACTTCTTGGGAAGACATGAGGAATTTTTTTCTTAAGAAGTATCAAGCCTATTGTAGGCCTAGAGATTCAAAAGAAGATATTTTTAGGATGTCTCAACAAGAAGATGGGAGTTTTGAAGAATACTTAGAACGATTTCTTTACAACTTAAAAAAATCCAAACAACATTCTTTAAATCCTTATACCATTTGAACATTTTTTCTCAAAGGAATATGAGATGAGTATCTTGATATTATCAATGTGATGGATAAAGGAGATATTTCATACTTACCATTTGATGAAATTGTTGAATTATGTCAAAAGTATTCTAAAGGTAGAGCCAAAATAGGAAAAAGAGATATAACTTCAAGAGCTTCTAAATTAGCGTCAGGAGGAGTAACAAGAGCAAAAATAGGGAGTTTGTTAGAAAATTTTAAAATTATCTTTTGAGCACCTTAGGAAAATAAGTTGATGTATTGAAAGAAAATAAGAAACAAGAAGAATAAGAAAAAATACTATCAATCTTTTGTCCTAAGTGTAGGAAGAATCATCCCTTATGAGAATGTCCTTGGGATAATATACATGTTTGTGGACTTTGTACAGAAAATCATGTCACAGATTATTGTCCAACATTAAAAGAGTTGCAAGCAGGCCAACTAGAAGGAGCTCAAGGATTTTATTATATGGCACCAAGAAGAGATTTGTAACCACGTTTTGCAGGTACATCTCAATATTTTCCTCAACAAATTCCCCAGAATTTTTAGTATCAAAATTCATGGAATGCTCCTATGCCATAGTAGGTTTCGTCTCCTCAGCAAAACCAAAACCAACCTTCACAAAGTTGGCGAGGATATGCTTATGGAGCCCAACCTCCCCAACAATTTTACCTTCAACAACAATATCAATCTTATCGTCAATAATCATATCAACAACCATTTCCATATCAAAAATTCCAACAATCCCCTCAATCAAATCCATTCACACAATAATCAATTCCTTCACTAAGTCAACCTCGGCAGCTTCAACTACCTTCTAACCAACCACCACCCAGACCAACTCAATTACCAGCTCATCCATTAGCAAATCCGAGTAATAGAGTGGAAAGACCAACATATAATGTGTAGGAAACAACATTATTTCCTACATATTCTATTCTTCCTATTCAAGAGAAAAGTTCTACAAAAGTATTATCTACCAATCATAGAAGAACAAATTAGAGAAGGAGAACAATCTGAAAAATCTAATCCAAAGAATGAAATTCATAAGAGTAAAACTATTATGACTCAAACACCACCTTTCCCAGAATGGTTAGTAGAGCAGAAAACTTCAATTTCTCTTCCTGAATTTGATATCTTAGATGAATTAAAGAATTCTTATGTCAAATTCCATTGTTGCAAGCTATCAAAGATATTCCAAACTATACAAAAACAATAAAGGAATTATGTATTAAGAAAACTCATAGAAAGAAAAGAGATCCACCCACAATCCAAGTCATTGGCAAATTAGCTAGTCTCATGTCAACAAAAACAACAATTGAAAAGTATATTGATCCTAGGATACATATGGTTACTATTTCAATCAATAAATTTTCAGTTCCTAAAACTTTAATTGATCTAGGAGCTACTATAAATTTCATGACAACATAAACTATGAAGTATTTTAAAATTGACCAATATCCGACCTACTATTGCAATTTTAGAACTAGAAGATAGATCTAAAGTTGTACCAGAAGGAATACTTGAGGACATCATTGTTTCTTTGGATTCATGGGAATACCCTGTAGACTTTCGAATCTTGCAACCAAAAACAAATCTAGGAGGCCATCCTTTAATTCTTGGCAGACCATGGTTAGCCACAGCAAATGCCTTCATTAGATGCAGACCAGGAAGCATGATCATATCACATGGAGATGAAAGGAAACCTATTACACTCTATCCTCCTGCTCAATCTCCTTCTTTACTATCATGCCCTTATGACCAACAAGAAGAAACTGAACATGTTTTAAGCATTAATCAAGCCTTCAATTTTGGAGAAGAAGAAGAAAATGAGGATTTAATAGACCCTTTTATCTTAGAACGTTATATTTCTAAGCAGCTACGAATAACGCAATATGAAGCTACAAATCATGTTTTAAATCAATTTATTTTTAGGAAAATTGTATTATTCAATCATTACAGAATTCATTTGAAGGCATTTTTCCTGTCAAATGAATTACCAATTCTCAAAGAAAAACCATTGAAATCAATCCTGGAAAGAATCTAAATATTGGTAATAATCTACAATCATCACAAGAACAACAAGTAATTGCATTGTTACAGAAATATTCAAAAGCTTTTTCTTGGGACCATACAGACATATAAGGAATCCATCCAAAAACATGTATCCATCACATTTACACAGATGAAACAATAGACAACCACAAAGAAGAATGAATCCAATGATGAAGGAGATAGTGAAAGAGGAATTCCAGAAACTATTACAGGTAGGATTTATCTACCCTATGTCTAATAGTCAATGGGTTTCTTCCTTAGTTGTGGTATCGAAGAAAAATGGAAAATGGAGAATATGTGTAGACTATAGGGAACTGAAAAAAGCAACATTAAAATATCATTTCCCACTACCGTTGATTGATCAAGTACTAGACTCATTGGCAAGGAAAAATTTCTTTTCCTTTCTTGATGGATTTAGTGGATACAATTAGATCAAGATAGAATTAGAGGATCAAGATAAAACTACATTTACTTGTCAATGGGGTACATATGCTTACAATTTTTTACCTTTTGGATTATGTAATGCACCTGCTACATTTCAAAGAGCAATCCTAGCTATCTTTGCAGATATTATACATGAATGTGTTGAAGTCTACATGGATGATTTTACTGTCTATGGAAGTACATTTGATTATTGTTTAAAAAACCTTGAAAATTTTCTAAAGAGATGCATAGAGACAAACTTATCCCTCAACAATGAGAAATGTTTTATGATGTAACTATAAGGGATAGTGTTGGGACACCACATTTATTGTTCTAGAATAAAGGTAGACCCAATAAAGATACAAGTCATTGTAAACTTAATGCCACCAACCACATAGAAAGAAGTAAGAAGTTTCTTGGGATATACAGGCTATTATAGAAGATTCATTGAAAACTTCAACAAAGTAGCTTTACCCTTATTAAAATTACTTGAAAAAGACATTGAGTTTCAATGGACTAGAGATTGTCAAAATACATTTGAAAAACTGAAATAAAAATTATCTATAACACCCATTCTCAGAGGATCAAATTGATCATTTCCATTCCACATATCTACTGATGCATCAGATACAGCTATAAGAGCATCTCTAGGACAAAAAGAAAATTAGTTTAATTGTGCCTTTTATTTCATAAGAAAAAATCTAACTCCGACAGAATTAAACTATACAATAACTGAAAAAGAAATGCTAGTTGTTGTGCATGCGGTCAATAAATTTAGGCATTATATAACAGGCTATCAAGTGTTTATTCATATATATCATTCAACCATTAAATATTTAATGAACAAAAGAATTACCAATGGCAGAATTACTAGATGGTTGTTACTAATGCAAGAATTCAATATCACTATTCTAGATCAACCAAGAAAAGATAATCAAGTGGCAGATTTCCTATCAAGACTTCATTCTCCTAGTGATCTTATTCCTGTTTCAGACAACTTTCCTGATGAATGTTTATTTTCTGTAATAGCTAAAACCCCATGGTTTGCATATGTAGCTAATTATTTATCATTTGGAATATTACCATATTATTTTACTTGCAAGCAGAAAAGAAAAATAATCAGAGAGAGTGCTAGATGTAGTTGGGTCAATGGTGACCTCTTCTATACTAGTCCTGATCTTTTGATAAGAAAATGTGTAAGAGAAGATGAAATTCTTGATATTCTAAAATCATGTCATTATGAACCATGTGGTGGCCATTTTACAAATAAATGAACAACATACAAGGTGATCAAGCTTGGCTATTACTGGCCAACAATTTTCAAGGACTCAAAGGCCTATGTCAAAAGATGTGATAGCTATCAAAGAACAGGAAGACATGTAGTATCAATATGAGATGCCATTAAAACCACAAGTACTTATAGAACCATTTGAACAATCAGCTCTTGACTTCGTGGGACCTATTAACCCACCTTCAAATGCAAAGAAGTACATCTTAGTATGTACATACTATTTTACAAAATGGGTAGAAGAAAAAGAAGTGGCATGAGCAACAGAAGAAACAGTGGTTTCATTCCTCTTTGAAGAAATATTTTTAAGATTTGGAGTTCCAAGACAGATTTTTACAGACCAGGGATCACATTTCACTTCTAAACTTGTCCGCGATCTTATAGAAAAATACAAAATCAAGCATAGAAAGTCTACTCTGTATCATCCACAAGAAAATGGACAAGTGGAATCTACTAATAAGGTCTTGGAAAACATCATGACAAAGACAGTGCAAATGAACAGAAAATATTGGTCAAACAAATTAAAAAATGCATTATGGGCATGCAAAATTACATGGAGAAATACTACTGGATTTAGCCCATATCAACTAGCATATGGTAAAGAAATTTTGTTACCAATAAAATTTCAAATTCATACATTTAAACTACAACAGAATTGGGATTGGACATGTCAAAAGCTCAACAACAGAGAATTATGCAGTTGAACGAACTAGACAAGATTAGACAACAAGAATTTGAGCATACATCACTAGTACGAGAACAGAGAATCAAATGGCATGAAATATTTATCAAAAACAAAATTTTTCATAAGGGAGATTGGGCACTTCTTTTCGAATCCAAGTACAAAGATTTCAAAGCTAAGTTTACTACTCATTGGCTTGGGCCATATGAGATAGAAGAAATCTTTGACAATGGAGTAGTCAAGATCAAGACAATTGATGAAGATGTCATTTCATTTCTAGTTAATGGTAATAGACTCAAAATTTATAATAAACTTATCAATAAATAAGACTTTCTAAACATAGTCTCAGCAAAAAACAATATGGAAGTATTGGAACAACATAGTGATATGCCTTCCCTACTCAAAAAAAGGAATTTGGTTGTGAAAATCCAGGATACTGGCACAATATAAACTTGATTTCATATCAGAAAACCAACTTGTTTGGCCAATATGAATTCTCTTTTATGTTTTTCCATATCATTTTGCAGAATCATCCTCCAAAATTCAAAGACTTGAGGACAAATCTCAAGATCAACAAGGGGGAAAATTCATAATAAACCAGCAGACTATGCAAGTGGTTTAATGTCAAGCAGTTGTATTGCAGAATGGACCTGAGACATCATAATCAATATTTATCACTAAGAGACCTAAACAAGATCAATGTCATATGTTATTGCAGAAGGGACCTGATTATTCATCCTAAAATCAACATCAAAGTGACTTGAGAAGCGGCTACAAGCATCTACAATCCAACAAAATCATTCATCAGAATTCATTTTGAGGTCAAAGTATTGTCATCATTAGCAAAAGGTTAAGTATTAACAAAAGAGCTAAGGCCATCATCAACACAAGAAAAGAATTGACAATGAGCTATCAAGTGAAAGGAAAGTATTGTAAGTTTAAACTATTCTTAATGTCTTCGATTTTGAAATTTTTTCTAAGATTGATAAACTAGCTTAAACTTGAATATGCAATACCCCTATCCATGTATATATCATTCTACATTATCCTACATTACCCTACATCTCCCTACATTATATAATTTACCTCTTACATTATTCATTCATCCTATTACATTCATTAACCTTATTATAACCTTACATTCATCAATTCATCATTTTCTCAACCACATTCATTTGCATTTTTGACCAAACTTTTTAGCCACATCTCCTTTTTGGGCCAATTTTTTTTCTCTCATGGAAAAATTGCCTACAAAACAAGAAAAAAGAGAGTTAGTATCATTAAAAATATACTTAACATCTTATTTCAAAAATAATTTGATTTGAAATGACTCAAGATTATGGTCATTTCAAAACAAATCAATACATAAGTATATGAAAATGATGAAAAAATGGCAAGTATGTAATGATAAATGCATAATAATGGATATGCAACATGCAATGCAAGTATAATGGATTTAAAAATGCACAATGAACAAGCATAATGCATAATCAAGAAAGCATGCAATGCAAAAGTCATAGGCTAGTCCTAATAGTGATGAGTATTGAAGGCTCTAAACTACAAGCAATTACGAGCTGTGATGCAACATTAACAAAAAACAAAACAAGTGTCAAGACATGTACAATGTGTTACAAAGTAGTGATAAGAGTTTAAAATCATGATGCAAGTTATGTACAAATTTTAAACAAATGGTAAGCTATGTACAAAGGGAATAGATTTATATCATGTGCATGCATCAAGTGAAACAAGTGGAAGCCAAAGATATAAGTGACAAGAAGCTAGTCAAATAAAAAAAAGCAGAAACAATCAGTCAAAATATGTTTCAAGGGTTGAACATTGTTTGTGCGTTTTTCTTCATCGTCGCAACTAAGTTTCATCATAACCCATCTCAAAATCACAAGAAATTGTGTATTCATTATTTATCCATAGCGTAAAGAAAACATAAAACCCTATTTGACTGAGAAATATGCAGAGATTGAAAGAGGAATTGTGTGCAAAGAGGAGAATCCTGTGTAGTAAAGATAGCATGAGGAATTGCATGGAGGAATATGGAGGAGCATTGTGTTTAAAAGGAGGAGATATAGGAGAGCACCAAACTAAGATTTCCTCTACGCTGAGCGGACATATTCTCCATCAAATCCCATAAATTGCGCAGTGATCAGGTAAGAGTAGATCTTGGCATCTTCTCAAAAGTTAATAAATTTTTAGGATTGTGTTATTCTCTTGAAAAGGGTTCAACTTGAGTTATAGTTCAAATGTGTCATACTATGAGAGAAACACAACTTTATTAATGCTATGAAAGGCTCTGCCACCTGTAGATCAATGATTTTTCGAATTGATGGAGACAAAATTTAACTAGGAATTACACATGAGCAATAAAAAGCTAATCTATGTTGAAATATGGCAACAAGAATATTCCAATTTAATTTGTCCTTGAATTAAATTGTGAATTAAAATCGAATTTAGTCTTAACAGCTACTTGGAAATAATTAATTAATTTATTAAATAATTAGTAGAGAAATTCAAGTTAGAAGTCTTTCTGAAGTCATGCAAGAGTTATCCCTTAAATTAAGGAGATAAGATTGAGTTATATTTGAGTTGTAATTAGTTAACTCAGTTTACTGAGTTAAGTCCAGTTAAATTAGTTCCAAATTGTTTGAGGAACTAATAAAGAGTTAATAGTCAGTTGATGCATGCATGCACTCAACTAGTGCTACTCTAGTTAACTGAAGATTCCCTCATCAGAAACTCATGCATGTCTATTCTGAGAAAGACCTAGTTGAGATTAAAGTCAAGGACAATGTACTATCAGTTGCATGTGTTTTCTCATGGAGAAAACTCATGCATGCAGACAAGGATCATCCTTGAAGATTATGTAGTTTTGGAGGCTTGATCATCCACTTGGTAGGAGATCATCCACTTGGTTGAAGAAAAATCATCCACTAGGAACAATGCAAGGAAATAGGAGCTTGGAGGGCAAAGAGGAAGGCTAGAGAGAAGCCAAGATTTCCTATGAGCATCTATGAGGATTGTATTGAGAGATAGCTAGCTATGAGAGCTAAGGCTTTGTATAATTCCTATGTATTTCCACCATGTACGATAATACAATAGTGTGGGGTTTTTAGCTGAGGCTTTCCCTAAAGTATTTTCATGTGTATTGTATGATTGATTCTTCTTCTTCTGGTTATATTGTTCAGCTCAATCTTTAAGCTTCCACAAATTGATAGTAGAAGTAGGTTATAGTATTCTGCTTTGATTTATATTGTATTATCAGGTTAACCTACCATCATATTTTCTACATGGTATCAGAGCTAGATTTGTAGAAATTTTCTACATGGTATCGAAGTTGTGAACAATATACTAAGAAGAGAATTCGAAGTTTGAAGTTCGGGGTTGCAGGTGCAAATCAAACTCACATCATACTTCAAGGTTGGCCAATGGTGTTCTATGGCTTGAGACTCGTGTATGCCTTGGAAGGTAGCTCGAATTACATAGCATGGAAAGATATAATGGAGGTCTTATTAGAAGACAATGGCTTGAAGGAATTCATTGATCAAGAAATCCCAAAGCCAGCTTCAACTAATGCACAAGAGTTGGCTGCGTGGAATAAGTGTGTGGCAAAGGTGAGACAGATCATCCTTGAGGGAGTTTGAGACCATATTGTCTCGAGTCTCCATGGGAAGGATACTCCATTTTCAATGTGGAAGACATTGAAGGACCTCTACCAGAATAGTAGCGACCAGAGGAAATTGGTGCTCAAGGATAAGCTTTGAAGAATCAATATGGAGAAGGGCAATACTATTTCCACATATCTGAACAAGCTCACCACCTGCAAATATGAGCTTGGTAGTATGGGAATAACTACTGCCAATGATGATATGGTGAGCCTCGCTCTCCTTGGCCTTCCAAAGAGTTGGAATAGCTACCAGGACTCTACGAATGGAAGGGAGAAACTGTCGAATTGGGAATGACTTTGGTCGGATCTTATGCAGGGGGAGATTAGGAGGAGCACATGAGATGGTTCTTCATCCAAGAATGATAATGAAGAAAATTTGGCCTTAGCAAGTAAGGCAAGGAAAGGGAAGGGGAAGCCTTCCCATTTCGAATTGAATTCTTCTCATGGAGGGAAGAAGGGTGACATGTATAAAGTGAGATGCTTTAATTGTCATGAGATGGGACATTATGCGACTAATTGCCCATCGAAGAATTCCAAGAAGGGATCCTCAGAAGGATCAGAAGGTGAGGCATTAGCCTCTCAGTTTGAAATGGACTTTACCCTCATGGCATGCATGGCGTCATTGATGATGGGTTGTGTTTGGTATCTTGATAGTGGAGCCTCATTCCACATGACCGGTGATAAAAATTTATTCAGTGCCTTGGAGGAGAAAGACCTCAATATGCACATAGAGATGGGTGACAATGGAAGGTATAGTGTTTCAAGAGTGGGCATGGTTGCTTTTTAGAGGGAGCATGGAGCTTCTATCACCTTGACAAATGTGAAGTATGTTCCTGGACTGAAGAAGAACTTGGTATCTAGTCACGATGTTGGAGGACAAAGGCTACGATGTTGTCTTCAGTAAAGGAAAGGCGTTTCTAAGACACATAGTCACGGGTCAGACCAAGAGGATAGTGATTCGGGTGAAGACTCTCTATAAACTAGAGGTAGATGATATTAAGTATGAAAGCAGAATTGGTGTAAATCCAAGACATTAGCGAGTTGTGGCACAAGCAGTTGGGCCATTTGCATCATGGGGCTTTGAAGATAATGTAGCAGATATATACAAGACTTCCCAAAGGTAAACATGAGCAAGTTGGCACATGCAAAGGTTGTACCTTGGGAAAGTACACCAAGTCTTCCTTTCATGATCGAGATAGTCAAGTAGAGGCTATCTTAGAGCGAGTTCATACTGATTTGTGTGGACCATTCTCGGCAGCATCCACAGCGAAGAAAAGTTATTATGTGATTTTCATTGATGACTATTCTCGCAAATGTTGGATTTATTTCATGCATAAGAAGGACCAAACTTTCACAAAGTTTTGTGAGTTTAAAGCTTTTGTCAAGAAAGTGTCAGGGAAGAAGACAGGGCCTTGAGAAATGAAAATGGTGGAGAATATGTCTCTCAAGAGTTTAAGGACTTCTGTGCAGCGGAAGGAATTAAATGAGAGTTGACAGCACCTCATAACCCACAACAGAATGGGGTGGCCGAGAGGAAGAATAGAACTATTGTAGGGGCAGCACGGGAAATGCTACATGACCAAGGCCTACCACTTCACTTGTGGGCTGAGGCATGCAACAAAGCAACCTATTTGCATAATAGAAGCCTGCATCGGATACTTGGGATGATGACATCAGAGGAAGCTTTCTCCGATAAGAGACCAAATATGGGTCACTTCAGGATCTTTGGCTCATCGGTATATTTCCATGTGACAAAGGATGCATGGAAGAAGCTTGAGCTAACATCAGAGTTGGGCATATTTGTGGGGTACACTGATACACCTCACAACTATCGGGTGTACTTTCCTACCAGTCGGAGGACAGTGGTTCACATAGATCTCAAGTTTGATGAGCAGAATGCCATGCAAGTTTCTCTTGAGAGGGAGCTCCAACTACAAGCCGTGGAGGAACTGTTGGTTCCTAAGGAGGAGGAGCCTCAGACTGATGTGGAGCAGCCGCATGTAGAGGTTTCAGGGGTGGAGACATTCACTCAAGTAGAGTCTTATAGAGATGGAAGGAAGTGCACAAGAGAAGCTCACAGATTGTTGGAGGATGTGAGAGAGAATGTGGGAGCACCATCTTCTCAGCACAGACAGAGGAGGTCACTTGAGAGGTACACTAGATACATGGCCCTTGTTGGGGAATGTGTTGAGACCAAGCCATCTTCCTTTGAGGAAGCAATGTAGCAGCTGATTTGGGTTGATGCTATGGTGGAGGAGTATGACTCCATAGTTCATAACAGTGTTTGGGAAATGGTTCCAAGACCAGGGAACAAGTTATTTGTGAGTTTCCATTGGCTTTACAAGGTAAATCAAGCTGCTAATGGTAGTGTGGAGAAGCATAAGGCAAGATTTGTTGCCCATGGCTTTTCACAAGTGGAGAAGATCATGTTTCTGCAGTATATTTCGACAGAGGAGCAAGATGCTGACATTTTGACAAAGGCATTGTCAAAGTGTAAATTTGAGTTCCATAGAGACAGGATCAGGGTGGCAGATAATCCCTTTCTTGTTGAGAGGGAGTGTTGAAATATGGAAACAAGAATATTCCAGTTTAATTTCTCCCTGAATTAAACTGTGAATTAAAATCGAATTTAGTCTTAACAACTACTTGGAAATAATTTATTTATTTATTTTAAATTAATTAGTTGGAAAAATTCAAGTTAGAAGTCTTGTTGAAGTCATGCAAGAGTTATCCCTTAAATTAAGGAGATAAGATTGAGTTATATTTGATTTGTAATTAGTTAACTCATTTTACTGAGTTAAGTCCAGTTAAATTAGTTCCAAACTATTTGAGGAACTAATAGAGAGTTAACAGTCAGTTGATGCATGCATGCACTCAGCTAGTGCTACTCCAGTTAATTGAATATTCCCTCATTAGAAACTCATGCATGTCTATTTTGAGAAAGACCCAGTTGAGATTAAAGTCAATGAAAATGTACTATCAGTTGCATGTGTTTTCTCATGGAGAAAACTCATGCATGCAGTCAAGGATTATCCTTGAAGATTACGTAGTTTTGGAGGCTTGATCATCCACTTGGTAGGAGATCATGCACTTGGTTGAAGGCAAATCATCCACTAGGAATAGCGCAAGGAAATAGGAGCTTGGAGGGCAGAGAGGAAGGCTGGAGAGAAGCCAAGATTGCCTATAAGCATTTGTGAGGATTGTATTGAGAGCTAGCTAGCTGTGAGAGCTAAGGCTTTGTATAATTCCTATGTATTTCCACCATGTATGATAATACAATAGTGTGGGGTTTTTAGCTGAGGCTTCCCCAAAGTGTTTTCATCTGTATTGTGTGATTTCTTCTTCTTCTTATGGTTATATTGTTCAACTTGATCTTTAAGCTTCCGAAAATTGATAGTAGAAGTAGGTTATAGTATTATGTTTTGATTTATATTGCATTATAGGGTTAACCGACCATCAAATTTTCTACAATCTATACAAGGTTTCGATAGTCAATTGCAGCTCAGGTATCGTTCCAAAAATGATTTCCTCATACATTTTCAATTGCAGTTTTCCAAATTTTGCATATAAAAGAACACAGTGAACATCCTGTTGTTTACACAATGAGCAGTTTTGAATGAAATTTTGCAAACAGAGAAGGTTTTTCATTGATTTTCATGGGAAATTTTGCAAACAAAGAGGATTTTTAAACACAATTTTGCAAACAGTGAGATATTTTGAATGCAGTGGAGATGTTTTTACATGGTTTTTCACGCAGTGAGAGTTTTTTTTAACCCATTTTTACAAATAGAGGATTTTTTTTTAATACCATTTGCAGCAGGAGACAAAGAAATTGAATACCTAAACGCAGAAGAAGTAATATCATTCTCTATTTCAAAGCTACAGAGGTTTGGTAGGTTCATTTACCATAATTTTTATCCAAATATTGCTTGAATGAAAAGGTCAACTATATATATTTTGCTTGTTATATTCATGATGATGTTATTTACTAGACAAGGACATATTAATTGGTACACGAAATAGATGCAAATGGAAACCCAAATTAAACCTAAAGTATTCAATATAGAAAACTGGAGTAAGGATACAGAAGAGAAATTATACTAAGGAGGGCTACTGGAGTTCCTTAAAAATTACAATGGTCACAATGATAAAACCACACAGGATTTTATAGAGCATTTTGAACATGGACAAACCAGAGTTGGTGAACTTTCTATACCATTGAACCCAACCTTTATTCCTCAAGCATTGGACCTTCCTTTGATAGGAGAAGAGTATTACAAGGGTCTTCATTTTAAGGAGAAGAGATGGACCTTTTTCCTGGAGAAACAAAGGAAGGGGTCCTTTGACAGGAAAAAAGGGATTCCAAGAGATTGGCTTAGAGAGCCATGGTCAGAATTGGTTTTGATTATCCAAAAGTACTTCACTTGTGATAATCAGTACAGTGCGGTATACCTCTATCATATCAAATTTTTTCAACATATGAAGGGAGATTGTAAAATCAACTTACCCTACCTCTTTTCAAAATGCCTAACCAAAATGATAGAGAATGTCAAGAACAAAATAGAAGCCAAGGAAGCCAATATCTATCATCATGCGCTAATAAAGATACTTGTTGAGTATTAGGTAAGTAATAAGGGGTTTCTTTGGAAGGAGTTTTCGGCTAAACATCATTTTGAAGAACAAACAACAGGGAATGAGGAGAAGTTTGAGCAGTTGCATGTAACAAGAAGTATCATGCATTCTCCTTTGTATCCTAAGACAAGATTGAAGAAGAATTAAGATGATATTATGATTTAAAAATATAAATCCTTTCATTCCATTCCTAGGAGGCCTAGAAGAAAACCACAAGAGAAACCAAGCAATGAAGGAAAAATCCAGGAATTGAAATTATTGGAACTAAGCCTCCACAAACATTAAAGCATATTGATGAGATTAGACAAAGATTAGAGAAGTTCAAGAAGAGCCCATAGAGAAAGACTCATATTTTGAGGATGCTTGGGTAGGAGCCACCTCATATCACTCATATGCCAAAGATGCCAGGGAAGAATCTAAAGAACTGCACAATGAAGTATATCTTAAGAAAACAGCAAAACTGACAAGTGAGCTGGAAGACAACAAGATAATGGAGAGGAATTTGAAAAAGGAGAAAAAAAAGTATAAAGAAAATAACAGCAACATAACCAAGGAGAACAAGAAGTTGAGCAAGCAGATTAAAATGCTTGAGACTCAGAATGTCCTCATCTCCAAACAAGACTGTAGATGGCTAAAGGAGAAAAAGTTATGGTAGTAAAAATATGAGAAAAAAAAAATGAAGACTACCATCTGCAAAGAAGTGAAACATGAGGGTATTGACATTCTCCTTCAAGTTGCACAGGAAGAAGCTAAAGGATCAGGAACAGCAGGGGCATCATCACACAGGAGATCCAAACGGAGGAAGAAAGCATGAGGACATGCTAGAACATCAACAAGGGGGAGATGTTGGCCCTCAATTTTGGTCATTTTTGCCTATCATAAATCCATTTATTTACCACCATATTGCATCCTATTTCACCTATATATGCTTCATTTTAGTCCTATTTTCATATTTGGACTACATTAAAAAATCCCATAATAGTTCCATTAAAGTCATGTGTAGGACATTTGGGAGAGCTCTGAGAGCATATTTGTAAAGCTTGGGAACCATAGATGAAGAAACGCCTATTGGTTCAGTCAAACTGAGAAAAAGAATGCCTGGTCAACATAAAAAACAGGCCCGGTCAACATTGGTCAAACTTGGCCTGTCATTCAGGAATCCCTAGTAAAAAGGGGCAGATTTATTATTTTGTGTGAATTTTCCTGATTTTGTGAACCAAACTTGATGAGTTCAACCTGTATGGATGGGTTAGGATTGATCAGGGTGTTAGAGCCATTACAGAAAATTTTGTTTATGATTTTCCTATTTAAACACATTTTATGGACCACTCAAGTGTGTAATTTTGTATTGAGATTATTGGAGACTTTTGAGATAACTTGAAGAATCATTTCTACTGTTATATTTTTTTTTCATGTTGTGGATGATTTATTAAGTTAGCTATAGCTGAAGATTTATTTAGGTGTACAAGGCAAGGTTGGAAGGCCCCCATACCATGCCAAGTACACTTTGGTTAAATTTTGTATAAATTACTTAGTTTTGATTCAGTATTTCTTGTTTCAATTTTACGATTCAGTTACTTAGATTTGTTATGATTTATGTATTATTTTTGGATGATTTTGGTTTTAAATCTATTTTTTGTATAAAAGGACAACCAAGGATTTAAGTTAAATTCTCTTTCTATCAAATTATGAATCACAACTAAAAATCATCCTTTTTCATTTCTTGAATTGTTTCTTGAATTCAAGTTTATGATTTGATGCAATGATAATGTTGTTGGAGTAGAACTGTGAGGAAGGAAAACCAAGACCTCTTAAGTTAGGAACATCTTCTCTTTCTTTCTACACATCACAAACTGATGCTCCTTAGTTTCTCTTCTTGAGAACAATACTGTGGGGAAGGTCAACCAGGACCTCCTAAGTTAGGAGCCTCTTCCTTCGCTTACTACATCTTGAATCGAAGGCTTTTTAGTTTGTTTAAACTTAGAACTTATTTGTAATATGAATTTCCTTTAACCTTTGAGTCTTGCCTTCCGAAATTGACTTTACCTAAAATCCATATACTTTGGACGTGCTTCCAAGCCTACAAACCCAGATTGACAAGTAAAACATCTGTGTTAGTTTACTTAGTAAATTGACCTGACAGGTAGTACCCATAAATGTATTCATTGTAAGATAGCCAAGGACTTAATTTGATTTGTATATCATGGTTGCAAATGGAGGAACTATAAATTGCTCTGGAAAGTGCCATAATATCAAGCTAAACATGGGAGAATATGTATTAAATAGTCTAATTCTTTCCATTGCAATGGGAGGTGCCAATATTTAACTAGGAGTCCAATGGTTACAATATTTGGGGATGATAAATTTTAATTTTCAATAACATTTCTTGAATTTTTTTTGGGAAGCAAAAGAAATTGAAATAAGGGGTATCATAGTGAAACCAGGGAAGATAATTAACACTAACAACATGACAAAGCTTTTGAAGAAAAAATTCACAATTATGCTCACTAAAGCTTCAAACATCGAAATTATCTATTTCTCGAGATCTCCAAAATGCCTTGGAAAATCATTCCAAGGTGTTTGAGACTCCCAAAGGCCTCCCACCAATTATTCATTATGAGCATGCTATTCACTTGATTCCAGGAAGTGTTCCTCTAAACATCAGGCCTTACGGATATCCCTATGCCCAAAAGAGTGAAATTAAACGTATGGTTTCAGAAATGCTAGAGGCAATTATAATTCAACCTAGTCAAAGTTATTTCTCTCCTCTAGTAGTGTTGGTTCACAAGAAGGATGGGTCATGGCGTATCTGTGCAAATTATAGGGAACTCAAAAAACTCTCTATTAAAGATCATTTTTCCATTATTTTCATTGATGAATTATTCAATTAATTACATGGATAAATTTACTTCACCAAGTTGGATCTTTGTTTAGGATATAATCAAATTAGAATGAAGACTAAAGACGTTCCAAAAACAACATTCAAAACTCATGAAGGTCTTTATGAATTTTTGGTCATAACTTTTGGCCTTACTAATACACCTTCCATATTTCAAGGTTTGATGAATTCCATTTTCAAAACCTTCCTTAGAAATTTTGTATTAGTATTTTTTTATGATATACTAATCTACAAAAAGTCTTGGAAGGATCATGCTCAACATGTTGATAGGGTGATCAAACTATTGGAGGAAATAAGTATATGAAAAAAAATCCAAATGTTTCTTTGGACTACAGGAGGTGGAATATTTGGGTCATATTGTATCTCATGAGGGTGTTATGGTATACCCTAACAAAGTTAAAGACATTAAGGAACAGAAAATCCCCACAACCCTAAAGCATATTCGAGGTTTTCTCTGGTTGACAGGGAATTATCACAAGTTTGTTAAGAATTATGGGAAAATATCAACACCTCTAACAACATTACTAGAGAAATATGCATTTTCTTGGACTCTAGAAGCAATTAAGGCCTTTGAACATCTTAAAGAGGCAATGTGCCAAGCACCGGTCTTAGGTATGCCATACTTCACAAAAACCTTTATTGTGGAATGTGCTGCCTCAAGAAATAGACTTGGCGTTGTTTTAATGCAAGAAGGAAGACTGGTTGCTTTTGAAAGTCAACCAATGAAGGGAAATTATTTGCACAAACCTATTTATGACAAGGAAATGTTTCCAGTACTACGTGCAATAAAGAAATGGTTACCTTACCTAATGGGAATATATTTCAAGGTAAAAACTGATCATGATAGTCTTAAATACTTTTTGGAACAAATATTATGTTCAGAAGAGAAACAAAAATGGGTCACAAAGATGTTGGGCTATGAATTTGAAATCATCTACAAAAAAGTAAAGAAAAATGTTTTGGCAGATGCACTCTCAAAAAAGGACGAGGAATTGGAAGCATTGCTCTGTTCCATTTCTATTATCTAACTTGATTGGATAACTAAAGCAAGGGATGAATGGAAGAATGACGAAAAGGTGTGGACACTTATTCAAAAGTTGCAACAATATACTAGAATATTAGATACATTTATTTATAAAAATTATTCATTATGGTACAAAGATTGCTTATATCTATGTAATAATTTCCAACTCAAACAAAAGATTCTTTTGGAATTTCACACCTCCCCCTTAGGAGGGCACCCATGAATTTTAAAAACTTACCACAGGGTCAAGAAGGATTTCTTTTGGGATGGACTTTAATCTAATATTCAAAATTATGTAGTAGAATGTTTGGTTTTCCAACAAAATAAAGTTGAGACAACTAAGATCTCGGGTTTGTTACAACCTTTATGCATTCCAAGTCAGCATTGGGAGGAAGTCTCAATGGATTTTATCACAAGTTTACCCAATTATGAAGGAAAGAGTGTTATCATGGTGGTAGTTGATAAAATTACCGAGTACGCATACTTTTGTGCACTATCTCACCCTTTTAGAGCCAGCACAGTTGCTACTACATTTATGGAAACAATTCAATAGCTACATGGAAACCCAAAGATTATTATAAGTGACAAAGATCTCATTTTCACTTGAAATTTTTGGATGGTATTATTTTCTTGTCTTGGTACTCAGTTAACTCATAGCTCATATTATCATCCTCAATCTGACAAGAATACAAAGATAGTGAAAAAATGTTTAGAAGGATATCTTTGTTGCTTTGTGTTTGATAAATAAACACAATGGGTCAAATGGTTACCTCTAGCTTAATGGTGGTATAGCACTTCCTTCCATACTGCAACAAAAATGATTCCATTTATGGCACTTTATGGATATCATCCATTGTCAATCACATCATCTTTAAGAGAAAATTCTAAGGTTAGAGCAGTGGAATATCACATTGAGCATCACCAACAACTTCTCAGTCTCTTAAAGGATAACCTCATGTTGACACAAAATCAAATGAAACAATCGACATATCAACATCACAATGAAAGAAGTTTTGATGTAGGCAATTGGGTATTTTTACGGCTACAAGCATACAAATAAATGTCCCTCAAGCAACTTATGAAAGATAACAAATTATCACCCAAGTATTATGTTCCTTACAAGGTGTTGCAAAATATTAGTACTATGGCATACAAATCGGGCCTGCATCTTCCTAAGCACACCTATTTTTCCATGTTTCATGCCTAAAAAAGGTTATTAGTGACAAGTTCCTAGTTCAAACGGTATTGCTAGAACTTGATGAAGAAGGAAAAATCGTAATGAATCCTTAAGCATTCATGGAAATAAGAACCCAAAAGCTACATAATCGATCAGTTTCAAAGTATCTCATTAAGCAGAAGAACTTACCCACTGAATATTTCACATGCGAGGATGAGAATTTTATACAAAAGCATCCATCACTACTCAAACATTGAGGACAACAATTTTTTGAAGGAGAGGGGCATGTTAGGTCCCTATAATACTAGTATATCCCCCTTACTTTTATTGTTAGTGTATCCCCCTATTGTTATTGTTGTGCCCATGTATCCACCATATTGTTATTTTTGTGCCCTTACATTATTATTGTTATGTAGGATCCGATTATGTTGTGACCCCTTAGACTCTTATACATACCAAGGAGGTCTTGTCATTTGTATCATCCAAGAATTGTTCATTTATGTAATGTAAAGGAGGTTTCCCCCTCGAAAAGGCTATTTCTCAAGTCATTGAATCTATATTTTCTTCTATTTGTGAGTTGGGTGCATAGCATTAATATTAATATTCTTCTTTAAAATGACTATAAAAGATATATTTGTAACCTTTGCAATTATCATAATAATGACCTCTTTGTAGTATCTTAATTCTTTTATCATCTTCTGTTTCATTATCTCACTACTATTTTTTGTTAAGTTTTGATGTGCCAATATTTCTAGTGGTATATTTTTTTTGCAAAGTAACTTCATAGTCAACGAGATGAGGATACATAATAAATCAGGTTGTTTTAATGTAATAAATATGTAACGTTGTCTAATATAATAAATGGAGAGAAATATATAGGAAAAACAATATTTTGAATATGTATATCCTCATACAAGTAGAAATAAATTATCATTAATGTGTTCTACAAGGAAAACACCTTGCAGTAGAGGTTTTATTGGAATCTCTTTGAAAATTTTATCCCTTTTCTATTTATAGTAGATGTTTCTAGTGAAAGAGGATTTTAAAATAGTACAACTAAAATCCTACAAACACACCAATGCGTCAAAAAAACCAATTTTACCAACGTTGAACACAAATGTGAACCAATAGCCATGATTTATTATAAAACTTCCAAGTTTTCATTTAAAAAATAAAATAAAATAAGTGATCTAGTGTGTCTCAATAACATAAGCACATTAGTGTGTGTAAAAAGTATGCATCAAAGCATTGTATTCAAAAAAAAAATTAAATTTCATCCAATACCCCTGACCTTTCTCACACAAGCACTTGTGCTTACCCTCCTTGTGCAACTGCCCTTGTTTTAGTGCTCCACAGTTTTTGGTAGCTTTAATTTGATTAGTTGGATTTCTCTTTGAAATTGAGAAAATAGTTCAATTTTTTTTTTTTTAATCTATAGAGAAACCATGCTTCTTTGAACAACAAGACACTAGGTAAACCCTTTATTTCTTTCGCATTTTTTTTTTATCAGATTAAATTTTCAATTGAGTTCAAATTTGGCCCTTTTTTTATATAAATAGACAATATAGTGTTCTTAAGCCATTTAGTTCATTCCACACTAGTGCTTAACAAACATGGAATACTAGTAGCTATTATTCATAATAAAAAATAACCCATATTTCATTTAAAAAAACGTTATTCAATGCTCCTCACTAACCTTGACATGCCAATGCATGAATATATGACATGTTGATAGTTGAGATACAAAATAAAAAATACTAAATTTTGTTTTAAAAAATAAAATAAGCTATCCCTTCTCAATCACATAATTGCATTGGTGTACATATGGAGGATGCACCAATAGTAAAAAATCCCAAGTTTTGCTTTAAAAAAAAAAAGTTATTTGATGCTCCTCATTATTACTAGCACACCACACCAATGCATATATAGGATGCATTGCTACTCATGATGCATAACAAAAAAATATCAAATTTAATCTAAAAAAATAAAATAGGATATCAGGTGCTCCTTAATAACACTAGTGCACTCAGATACATGTAGAGGATGCACTAAATTAACATAATATAAAAAATTTGTGTTCTCTATTAAATGTGTGTCAATGCTTCATGTTAATCATGGGGGTTTCACTCAATGAACCTCTAACATATCACATTTGTTCGTGGCATATTAAGCCATACTCTTAATTTGAATAGATATAGGAAAATACCTCTAAAAATCACATTATTGAAACCCCTACCAATACCATCGGAATACACCTTCCCAATTTAGAAAACCCTTACTTTCACTAAATATTGTAGGTGTCCATTTTTTCGTTAACATTTATTATACCCCTTTATATTTTTTCATTAACTTTGAGCTCTATTTTTTATTCCTACAAATATAAAAACCCTTTACCCCCTATATATTCCCCAATATATTATGTCATTTTTTCCTCAATATATATCCCCTAATAAGAACCCACATGGTATGGTATTGCTCTCCTAGTGAAGCCCTTGTGATTCTAATTGACACACACTTCATTGGTCACATAGGACACACCAATTTATTTTATATGTTCATTATCTATCAAAAATATTTAATTTAAAAACTAAAAAACATTATCGTTGTATAGTGAGAACCTAATGGCATCAGTGTCTATATATGTTTGGTGTGCCAATAGACATGAGTTGTGTGTTTAACAATTATATAACCTATAATTATATAGATAATCAAAAAATCCCTAGTGGTGCATATTTGTTACTTCCATTGATCACCGTGTGATCTATATGTACACGCACTAGGATGTTTCTAATTTACTTAAGTTTCTATTTTACTTAACAAAATCCTTTTATTGATGCATTCTAATACAAGCACATGTGTGACACTCTACCATCATGATTCTAATTCACTAATATACCATTAATGACTATGTGTACACCAGTGCATTATAGAATAGAAAGCATTGCTACCATGGTAGTGTTTATGTACTAGTTTAACAACCTATAAGTAGTGCACCTTACATATTATATGCACAAAAATGACTTTTCAACAATCTGTTTGCAAACATAAAGTAATTTCATTATTTTATAATACAAAATGGTTATGTGTGTGTGTGTTTTATAATTCAAATTTTATTTTTATCTTTGTATATATGTGTCAAAAGAATTGCATTTGAATTAAAGGCAATGGTAACATGAGTAGGAGAATGAACAACAACTACATGTGAAACCATATAACATTGTACATGAGTGGGGGGGCAAGGGAGAGGTAGAGGGAGAAGTTCCCTAATCCTATTACACTTGAGACTCAGGCCCTTTTGAATAATTTTGTCATCCTCAAGTTTTATGAGGAGGCTACATCCCTCAAGGGAAACTCCTCATTTTTACAATATTTAATCCATCATTGGGATCATGGTAGGAAGGAATTTGGATTTGGTACCAATTTTTGGTGTCAACCCACAAAGGAGGATACTTATTTCATCATAGAGTTTCTAGGAGGGGGATGGATTGACTCCAATTCCCCGAGATACTACTTGACATTGTAGCAGAGAGCCCCTAAAGCTACTACTTGACATTGTTGTAGAGAGTAAGTTGGCATATGTTCAATGATATGTCAAGAATGGCACTTGGTTAGTTGTGTATACATTCATTTTGTGCAAAGAAGGTTAGGTTTTTATCCCTTATTATCATTTCACTTGCAATATTTACCTTTGATGGATAGCACATATTGTTTCCATTTGATGTACTGTGTAGATATTTTAGTTTAAAGGTATCGAGTAACTAAGTGGTTGGTGGTATTTTTGCCAATTTTATTTTCTATGCATTGTCTTCGCTCAATTTTTGAGGGGAGGTTATTCTTATTATTTGCATCATAGCTATTTACTTTTTTTACAGGTTTGATGTGAATTAACCAATAGTGCCCTGGCTCCCTCATATACCTATGACTAATTTGTGTATTCATAGGTGGGGTAGTTTTTCCCCAAGACAAGAAAGTTAAAGTTGTTGTGTAATCTAGTCAATAGAGAGACTTGTGATTTCTTTTTTGTAGATTATGATGTCATTCTCAATCTTGTATAATACCCATATGCAAGAATGGATGGAAGTGGGTGTCATTAAAACATATTTAATTGGGATGAGCCACTAGGTGATAAAGGTAATAGTATCCTTATGTTTTGATAAAACTGGCTGCATAATTTTTTTTTCTTATTTAATGCACATGTAATTTATTGCAACATTATGTTTTAATTATATCATTTGTTATTTTTTACTATTTTATAGATGAATCCATGCATTAGGGAAATCCTCCCAAATAATATAAGAAGGTGGGATGAGGCAGTCCAACATCCTCTAGCACATAGACCTACCATGCCACATAGACTGGATCAAAGTTTCCACACCATAGTGATAGATCACATGTGTGATCTATTTGTTTGATAGAATGTGGCACTTTGACATGTTAGAGATATCTTACAAGTTCTGGAGTTGTCAAATATATGGCACACAATTCGTTGTGATATGATGTTGCTAATGCATCATGTTTTTTGTGTCATCAACCTCATCTAGAGGTTGACGGATCATACTCAATCTACATCATCTTCTAAGGATGATGCTCCAATTCCTCCACATCATGATTCTGCATTATCGGGTCCATCAAAAGACCCTTTGACATCCCCTCATTCGCCTCACATGCATCACCAACTACAACATCCAACCACCTCTTCTTACTCTTCCTCCTCCTCTTATCAACTTCATCAATAATTTTACCATCCATCAATCCTCCTCCTCCACATATGTCACTAGTTACACCATCCATTGATCCTCCATATGTGCCACTAGTGGAATCATCCACCAATCCACTTCTTCCTCTCCCCCTCCTCCACATGTGTCACCATATAGTTCATCCAACGATCCTCCTCCATTTCCCCTACATGAATCACTAGTGGCACCATCCATCAATCCACCCCCTTCTCTTGACATGGGGATCGATAGCTCCTCTCTATATTTCCTCTCTATATTTAGTAGAAAAGGAATTGATGCCTCTAGCTTTGGTGGAAGACATAGCTAATACTCATACTCTACATATATATTGTTTGATGTATATTGAATCAAGATGTATATATGACATGTTAATTAATTATGATGAAACATTTATTTGACAATTTTAATGATTTTGATTTTGATGTATATTTGATAAGAATATTATTCATCTATATTATGTTTTTCATATCATATTGATGTTGTTGTTACTTGATTTATAAAATGTATTCTAAGAATGCTATGGGCTAACATTAATAATGAATTCTCTATTTTTAATTTAGATTTTCAAATGCATCACTAATTTAAATTTAGATTTGGCATATAATGTTTAACTTTGATTTTATTAAATCCTTTAATAATTTGGATTGTGATTGAAAAAATGCATAAATGTTAATGTCATATAACGTTTAACTCTTCTTCAGTCTAAATTGTTTGTTGTCCATAGAATATGTTAATTAAACAAATTTACAAACTTGAGTCAATGATTTAATCAATGATTGCCAATTTGATTGTTTTTCTTAAATCAATTTCTTTTATTAAATATTGTTTCATAAATTTGTTTTTAGTTTTTTATTGAAATTTGTATTAATATTAATATAATTAATTGTATAATAATTAAATATAAAGAAAAAATTAGCCATGCTATTAATTCAGCAACTGCAGAATGCTCTAATCCACAATTAAATATTAATTTTGAACTTCTTTATTTAATATGATTAAAAATATATGCAATTAATAAAAGTTCCATCAAAATAATTATAATATTTATTTCAAACTTTCAAACAATAAAAATTTAAGATTTTTGTTTTTAAATATCGTCATTGTTTTTAAATAAAATTTACTTAAAAATAACTCTTTACTACATTATTATATGAATACATCAACAATTTTGTGATATCTCAAATAACATTTAGAAAGTAAAATGTTAACATATTAAACATATGTTGATATGATACAACATCCATTGATCCTCCTCCATATGTGCCACTAGTAGAACTATCCACCAATCCACTTCTTCTTCCTCCTGCTCCTCCACATGTATCACCATCTATGTCATTTATTTATCCTCCTCCACTTCCCCTCCATGAATCAGTAGTGGCGCCATCCATCGATCCACCTCTTCCTGTTGACATGGGCATTGATATGTCGTCTCAATTTTTAGTAGAAAATGCATTGATGCCTCTAGCTTTAGTGGTGGACACAACTAATACTGGTACTCTACATATATATTGTTTGATGTATATTGAATCAAGATGTATACATGAAATGTTAATTAATTATCATGAAACATTTATTTGACATGTTTATTAATTTTGATGAGATGTATATTTGATATGTATATCATTCATGTATATTATGTTTTTCATATCATGTTGATGTTTTGATTACTTGATTTATAAAATGTATTATTAATGAATTCTCTATTTTTTATTTAAATTTTAAGATGCATCATTAATTTAAATTTAGGGTTGTCATATAATGTTTAACTTTATTTTTATTAAACCCTTTAATAATTTGGATGGTGATTGGAAAAATGCATAAACATTAATGCCATATAATGCTTAGCTCTTCCCCATTCTAAATGGTTTGTTGTCCATAGAATATGTTAATTAAACAAATTCACAAAATTGAGCCAATGATTCAATCAATGATTGCCAATTTGATTGTTTTTCTTAAATCAATTTCTTTTATTAAATATTGTTTCATAAATTTGTTCTTAGTTTTTTTATTGATGTTTTTATTAATATTGATATAATTAAATAGTATAATAATTAAATCTAAGGAAAAATCATTCAAGTTATTAATTCAATTCATCAATTGTAGAATACTCTAGTCTATAATTAAATATTAATTTTGAATTTCTTTTGTTTGATATGATTGAAAATCAATGCAGTTAATAAAAGTTCCATCAAAATAATTATATACTTATTTCAAATTTTCAAACAATAAAAAATTTAAAATTTGATTTTTTAAATATCATCATTGTTTTTTAAATAAAATTTATTTAAAAATAACTCTTTGCGATGGTGTTATATAAGTACATCAAAAATTTTCTGATATCTTAATTAATGCTTAATGTTGAGAAATGGCAACAAGAAATTCCAGTTTAATTTGTCCTTGAATTAAACTGAGAACTAAAATCAAATTATATTCTCATAACAACTTGTAAATAGTTAATTAAATTTAATTAACTTAATTATCATAGGAATTTCGAGTTGGAAGTCTTTCTATAGTCATGTATACATTCTCCCTATGTTTTAGGGGTCCAGTATGAGATTAAATTGAATTGGAAATTAGATCACTTAGTTTACTAAGTAAAGTTCAGTTAAATTAGTTCCAAACTGTTTGAGGAGCTAATAGAGAGTTAGCAGTCAATTAGTGCACTAGTGCATCCACAAGTGCTACTCTAGTTAACTGAAGATTCCCTAATTAGAAACTTGTGCATGTTGATTATGAGAAATACCCAACTGAGACTAGAGTGCAGGGACAATGTAATATCAGCTGTATTATTTACTAGAGTGTAAATATCATGCATGCATCAGAGATTGATCCTATGCTTGGATTGCACAGTTTTGGAAGCATGGATTCCCTTTAAATACGATCTATTCATCCTAGGAATTACACAAGAGATTAGGGGCTCAGAGAGATGCAGAATTGACTAAGTGTTGGCCAAGAGCTAGCTTGTGAGCTGAGAGAGTTGAGCATACTTGTGCGGAATTTTTTATTGAGAACAAGCTTTGTATCTTCACTCATATTTCTGATATATACAATACAAATAGCAGGGTTTTGAGCAGTGGATTTCCCCATATACATCTTGTGTTATGTGCCATTGATTTATCTTCTTCTTTTTCATATTGTTTTCATCGATGTATTGGCTTCTACTGGTTGAAAGTAGAAGAAGATTCTTGTCCTGTGCTTTAGTACATTGCATGAGCTTGTGAATCTATAGGATTTTCTACATGGTATTAGAGCTGAGAATAGTATACTAGAGGAGATTTCGAAGTTTTGAGTTTTGTCTAATAGGTGAAATTTGAATTTGCAATACATACTCCAAGATCAATAGATGGTGTTCTATGGTTTGCGGCTCGAGTATACCTTGGAAGGAAACTTGAATTTTATAGCCTGGGGGGATAGAATGGAGGCTGTTCTAGAGGATAATGGCTTGAAGAAATTTTTTGATCGAGAAATTCCTAAGCCAGCAGAATTGAATGCACAAAATTTGGCCGAATGGAAGAAGTGTGTGGCGAAGGCGAGGCTAGTGATCCTTGAGGGAGTTCGAGACCACATTGTCTCGAGCCTCCATGGTAAGGAAACTTCGTATGCTATGTGGAAAACATTGACAGACTTGTATCAGAAAAAAGGTGACCAAGGGAAATTGGCTCTGAAGGACAAATTTTGAAAAATAAAAATGGAGAAAGGAGAGACGATTCCAAAATACTTGACCAAGTCCACTCAATGTTGTGATGAACTTGGAAGTGTTGGAATCACGATTAGAGAGCATGATATGGTCAGTCTTTCTCTTCTAGGACTCCCAAAGACTTGGCATAGTTATTAGGACTCTGTCAATGGTCAAGAGAAGTTGTTAGATTGAGAATGATTGTGGTCGGATTCGATGTAGGAGGAGATCAAGAGGAACACCAAGGATGACTCTTCATCAAAGACTGATGATGAAGAGAACTATGCCTTCACGATTAAGGAAAAGAAGGGGAAGGGAAAGCCTCCCATTCCAAATCAGATTCTTATCATGGAGGTAAGAAGAAAGACATGACAAAAGTTAGGTGCTTTCATTGTCATGAGCTGGGCCATTTTGCTACAAATTGTCCACTCAAGAAGTCCAAGAAGAAGTCCTCATGAGGAGCGACAGGTGAGGCTTTGGCCTCTCAATTCGAATTTGACTTTTCCCTCATTTCATGCATGGTGTCTTCAATGATAGGAATGTAGGTTTTAACCCCGTACAAAAATTACTTGCACACGAATTCTAAAACACAGAAAATAAACAATGCGAGAGCATAACACATAAAACACATATACACAAAGATTTTCCCCTGGATCCCAAAACCGGGGCTACTAGCGTGATTTTTCATTATCATTCCTTTCAATGTTACAATACATATTTATACATGCCAAAGCATCCAATACCATGGACCGAAAACCATCACGTCCAAAACCATGTGTGAAAATCATGCACAAAACCATAGGTAGTTCCGCCCAACCTAACATAGGGTCCAAAGCCAAAATTTTATGGAGCGCTACCCCGGACCCCATAGAGTGGGGTTACCTGCACCCCTCAAACCCCTTATGGCTCCCCCCACTACACAATCGGTGCAACGAAGGGGTGCCTCCGCCCCCCTTCTAACCGCCATTTAACTATGTGGGCTAGTCGTGGAAAGAATATAACACAACCAAACATTCTCCCACTTGTTATTTTCTTTCCACAGGGGGCCACAAGAGAGCTTAGCCATTTATCTAGCCTTACAACGCCCATTGTTTCTTTACACCAAGAGAGCTTCTCAGAGCTCACAAATTTTGTCAATGCATCTTCTGTATTCTTCAAAGTGTCCACCTTTACCAGCAACGCCTTTTTGTCTTCTATCATATCCCTCACAAAGTGATATTGAACATCAATGTGCTTTGTCTTTGAATGATATGCAGGGTTCTTTGCCAAGAAAATTATAATTTGGCTGTCACATTCTATCCTTATAGCTCCCTCTACTAACCCCATACTTGAACACAATCTTTGCAACCAAACCGCTTCCTTGCTTGCATGAGTGGCTACCATGTATTCTACCTCTGTAGTTGATAGTGCCACTACAGATTGTTTCTTACTCATCCAACTGACTACACCTCCAAATAGGTTAAACACATACCCACTTGTAGATCTTCTCTGATCCAGATCTCCAGCCCAGTCTGCATCAACAAAGCCACAGATATCCAACATTCTGTCCAATCCTGGTCTTCCTTAGTAGCACAAACCATAATTAGTAGTGCCACGCAAATACCTGAAAACCCGCTTCACTGTTGTCCAGTGCTCCTTCCCTGGTTTTGACATAAACCTGCTCAATACTCCCACTGCATGTGCAATGTCTGGTCTAGTACAGACCATGCATACATCAAGCTACCGACTGCACTTGCATATGGAACACGGGACATGTCCTCTTCCTCTTCCTATGTCTTGGGACACTATTCAGCAGATAACCTCACACCTATAGGAATAGGAAGCTTCACCAATTTACTATCCTACATATTAAACCTCTGCATTGTCTCGACATACTTCCTCTGGTTTAACCAGAGCTTCCTCTTTGCTCGATCTTTTTAATTTCCATGCCCAAAATATAGTTTGCAGCACCAAGATCTTTCATGTCGAATTTGGAGGACAATTGGGTCTTCAAATCCTGGATAATTTCTTTGGCATTTCCAACCAGCAACATATCATCCACATACAAGACCAGATAAATAACATGATCACCAATTAATTTAAAATACACA
>APFE031691267.1:92910-111380 GCA_000404065.3 Pinus taeda | reverse complement strand
AGGAAATATATCCATGTATTCCTTGAGAATTCATCTATAAATTATACATAGTACACAGACTTACCCAGTGATGGAACCTTCACAGGTCCAAACACATCTCTGTGCACAAGCTCTAATATATGTTTCGCCCTCTTACCGCCAGAAGGGAAACTCACATGATTCTGCTTCCCATATACACAATTTTCACAGAAATCAAAATCCAGAGAGCTATTACTGATAGCTTTTGCCATACCTTTACCGTGAAGTATTCGAAGACCCTTCTCTCCAATATGTCCAAGCCTTTGATGCCACATCATGGTCTTCTCTCCAGAGACCACTAGATTTTCTCCTCCACTTTCAAGAACCACAGAATTGTTGCACCCATCAATAACAGTGCTACCTTGTAGCTTATACAAAGTTCCAATCCAAACTCCTTGCATCAATACCAGTGCTCCCCAAACAATTTTACAGGTATCCTTCTCAAACAATGTTTTTACACCTGCATCATCTCGCTTTCTTATGGAAATCAGATTTCTGGTCAATGCAGGAATATGCAGAACACCTAGAAGTGTTCTAACCCTTCCACCTTGGAACTTCAACTTTACTTTTTCGCAACCAACGATTCTAGCCTTCCTGACATCCCCCAAGAAGACATCAACACCATCATATTTCTTATACTCACAAAACCACTCTCTATGGGGAGTGAAGTGAAAGGATGCACCTGAGTCAATCAACCATGCCTCATGATCTACATGTATACTTGAAGAAGCCAAGTACACATCCCCACTTTCATTTGAGGTGGTTTTTGCCTCTACAGCAGGAGCATCATCAAATCCCTTTCCTTCGTCAAGAGATTTATATTTACAATCCCTTTTGTAGTGCCCTTCCTTTCCACATTTCCAGCACACCACGTTTACAGGTTTTCCTAGAGATTTAGATCTCTCTCTTGATTTAGATTTCCCACTCAATGACTTATTTTTGTTTCTGTTCTGGGACCGTCCTCGTACAGACAAGGCATCACCATTCTGGCTCTCCATATTTTTCCGTCTCATCTCCTCCATCAGCAAGGATGAGACTATTTCATCGAACTGCAAGGCAGTTGCATTGCTACCTATTGCAATAACCAGACTATCCCACGAATCTGGTAGAGAACACAACAAACTGATGCACTTATCTTCATCTGAAATTTTAATATCAACAGATAATAACTGACTTACCATAGTATTAAATGCATTAAGATGTTATATCACCGAGTCTCCTTCTTTCATCCTCAAGTTATACAACTTTTTCCATAGGAATAGTTTATTCACCAGAGACTTAAATTGGTACAAAGTCCCTAACTTGTCCCACAAAGAATTCACCGTAGCTTCCCTTGATACATTCAGCAATACTAAATTTGAGACACACAATTGTATTGTGCTCTTAGCCTTCCGATCCAACTTCTTCCATTCTTCATTGGACACTCCCATTGGTTTAGTACCTGGATCTACCATGACCCACTGATCTTTATCCACCAACATATCCTCCATCTTGAGTTTCCATAACTCAAAACTCTGACCATTAAATTTCTCAATCTCTATCTTTCCACTGCTCACCATCCTCTTTCACCATTAGAATTGATCCTGCAGATCTCCCACTGAATAGGGTCTACCACAGGCCCGAGCGAAACCCCTCAACATCAAAGGTGTCCCCTTGAAGCCAAAACAGCTCTGATACAAAATGTAAGTTTTAACCTCGTACAGAAATTACCTGCATACTAATGATAAGACAAAGAAAATAAACAATGCGAGAGCATAACACATAAAACACATATACACAGAGATTTTCCCCTGGATCATAAAACAGGGATTACCAGCTTGATTTTTCATTATTATTCCTTTCAATGTTACAATACATATTTATACATGCCAAAGCATCCAATACCATGGACCGAAAACCATCGCATCTAAAACCATGTGTGAAAATCATGCACAAAACCATAGGTAGGTCCACCCAACCTAACATAGGGTCCAAAACCAAAATTTTCTGAGGCGCTACCCCAAACCCCATAGAGTGGGGTTACTTGCACCCCTCAAACCTCCTGTGACTCCCCCCCACTATGCAATCGACACAACGAAGGGGGGGCTCCGCCCCCTTCTAAACCCCTGGTTAACTACGTGGGCTAATCGTGGAAAAAATATAACACAACCCAATAGGGAAGTGTATGGTTCCACATGATTGGTGACAAAGAGTTATTTAGTGACCTGGAGGAGAAATATCTCCAGATGCATACTGAGATGGGTGACAACGAGAAGTATAGCTAGATTAGGAACGATTACGTTTTAGAGGGAGCATGGTGCTCCACTCACCTTGAAGAATGTTATGTATCTGTCCAGGTTGAAGGAGAACATGTTATTTGTTTCCATGGTTGAGGATAAAGGCTATGATGTTATATTCTCGAAAGGAAAGGTGTTCCTTTGACACATAGCCATGGGTCAAGTAAAGAAGATAAGGATTCAAGTGAAGAATCTCTATAAGATGGAGGTAGAGGAGTGTGCTTCTTTGAGAACAAAAGTAGAAAGAGTGCAAATCTGAGACGTTAATGAGTTGTGGAATAAGTGATTGGGCCACTTCCATCATGGGGCTTTGAATATATTGCAACATATCTCTACCGGTCTTCCCAAAGGTACGCTTGAGAAAGTTTATACATGTAAGGGGTGTACTTTGGGAAAATACACCAAGTCTTCCTTTCATGATAGAGACAGTCGAACAAAGGCTATTCTAAAGAAATTCCATTTAGATGTGCATGGGTCATTGTCGATAGCATCCGGTAAATCCGTCAAAATAGTAGTAGCTACCGGTAATGGGAATACTGAAAAAACTCTGTTGGAGTACTAAACATTCCAGGCCATTACGGTTAAAGAGATAGACCAATCTTCTATGGGAACCCCCGGCTTTACATAGGTATTATGTTATATTTGTTGATGACTATTCTCGAAAATGCTAGATATTTTTCATGCATAAAAGGGATCAAACTTTCAAAAAGTTTTGTGAGTTTAAAGCATTGGTGGAGAAAGAGTTGGGCAAGAAGGTTAAAGCTCTACAAAGTAATAATGATGGTGAGTATATCTCAAACGAGTTTAAGAACTTATATGCAAAGGAAGGGATTAAACGGAAGTTGATGACACCCCATAACCCTCACCAAAATGGGGTGGCCGAGAGGAAGAAAAAAACCACAGTAGGGAAAGCAAGGGCAATGTTGCATGACCAGGGGCTACCACTACACTTGTGGACTGAGGCATGCAACACAACAGTTTATGTTCAAAACCGTATCCCACATCGGATACTTGAGATGTAGACACTAGAGAAGGCTTATTCCGGTAAGAGGCCAGATGTTGGTCACTTCAGTATTTTTGGGTCATTGGTATATTTCCATGTGACCAAAGAAGCATGGAAGAAGCTTGAGATGACAACAGAGTTAGGGATATTTGTGGGGTACACTGATACACCTCACAACTATTGGGTGTACTTTCCGACCAGCAGGATGACAGTGGTTCGCAGGGATGTGAGATTCGATGAGGAGACATCCATGCGAGTTTCCCTTGAGAGGGAGCTTGAGCTACATGAAGATGAGGATATTTTAGCTACTAAGGTTGAGGAGCCTCAAATTGATGTGGAGCAGCCACATATAAAGGATCCAAGAGTGGAGACATCCACTCAAGCATAGTCTTCTAGAGAGGGAAAAAAGAACACCAAAGAGGCTGAAATCTTGTTGGATAATGCACAGGAGAATGTGGGCACCCACTTCTTAGTGCAGGCAGAGGAGGTCACCTAAGAGGTACACTGGATACATGGCTCTTATGGAAAAATGTGTTGTGATAGAGCCATCTTCCCTTAAGGAAGTAGTGTAGTAGCTAGTTTGGGTTGATGCCATGGCGGAGGAGTATGACTCCATAGTTCGTAACAGTGTTTGGGATGTTGTTATGAGACTATAGGACAAGTTAGTGGTGAGCCCACATTGGATTTACAAGGTAAATGAAGATGCAAATGGTAGTGTGGAGAAGCATAAGGGTATATTTGTGGTCTATGGCTTTTCATAGGTAGAGGGGATTGACTATAATGAGACCTTTTCTCCTGTTGTAAGGTACTGGTCAATTAGATCTATATTGGCACTATCAGCACAGATGGGTTGGAAGATACATTAGATGGATGTGAAGACAACCTTCCTTAATGGCATGATTGAGGAAGAGGTGTACATAGAGAAGCCTGAAGGTTTTGGGACCTTCGACTGTGAGTCGCATGTGTGTATGCTCAAGAGAGCGTTGTATGGGCTGAAGCAAGCACCCCGTGCTTGCTACACCATGATATATAGCTACTTCACCAGTTTGGGCTTCACGAAGAGTGAAGAAGACGCGAACCTGTACCACATAGTGGTGGAACGTAAAATGTTGATCATTGTAATTTATGTTGATGATCTCATACTCACAAGTGATGATCAGTTGATCAAGTCTTGTAAGGAGGACCTTGCAAGAGAGTTTGAGATGAAGGACATGTGGCTCATGCATTACTTTCTTGGGGAGTTGTTTGCGTCTCAGGGCAAGTATGCCAATGAGAGACTTAGGATATTCTGCATGGACAACAGCAAACCCATGGAGACTCCTCTAGTAGGTAAATGGAGGAAGGAGGATGCTACTTCAGGGGAAGTAGTGGAAGCTACTGCTTACAGGTAGCTTGTGGGTTCACTCATATACTTGGTGAACACATGACCAGATATGTGCTATGCAGTTAACCAACTTAGTCATGCGATGGTTAGGCCTACCAAGATGTATTGGAAGGAGGTAAAGCATGTGTTGAGATACCACAAGGGAAATTCTCAGTATGGATTATGGTAAAAACAGACAGAGGAAGTGAAGCTTCAAGGCTTCACCGATGAAAATTGGGTAGGGAGTCCATCCGACAGGAAAAGAAGATCAGGAGGGATCTTTAGTATTGGGTTAGCGACAATTTCTTGGTACAATAGGAAAAAGAGATTAGTTGCACTCAGTTCGGCAAAGGCAGAGTACATGGTTGCAAGTCAGGAAACATGTGAGGCCATCTGGATGAGGAAGATCCTGGTTGGTTTGTTTGGTCAGCAAATGTATCCAACTGTGATTTACTGTGATAATCAGAGTTGTATCAAACTATCTAAAAATCCAGTTTTTCATGATAGGTCCAAGCATATTGATATCTAATATCATCATATCAGATATTGTGTATTGAGGCAAATTATGTTGTAAGAGTACATTCGCACAAAGGAGCAAGATGCTGGCATTTTGAAAAAGGCATTTTCAAGGTGTAAACTTGAGTTTCATAGAGATAGGATCGAGGTAGTTGATAATCCCTTTCTTGTTGAGAGGGAGTGTTGAGAAATGGCAACAAGAAATTCTATTTTTATTTTTCCTTGAATTAAACTAAGAACTAAAATCAAATTCTATTCTTATAGCAACTTGTAAATAGTTAATTAAGTTTAATTACTTAATTAACTTATGAATTTCAAGCTGGAAGTCTTTATGTAGTCATGTATATGTTCTCCCTAAGTTTTAGGGGTCCAGTTTGAGTTTAAATTGAGTTGGAAATTAGATCACTCAGTGTATTGAGTTAAGTTCAGTTAAATTAGTTCCAAACTGTTTGAGGAACTAATAGAGAGTTAACAGTCAGTTGGTGCACTAGTGCATCCACAAGTGCTACTCTAGTTAACTGAGATTCCCTCATTAGAAACTCATGTATGTTGATTATGACAAAGGCCCAGTTGAGACTAGAGTGCAGGGACGATGTATTATCAGTTGTATTATTTACTGAAGTGTAAATATCATGCATGCATCAGAGATTGATCATATGTTTGGATTGCATAGTTTTGGAAGCATGAATTCCCTTCAAATACGGGCTATTCATCCTAGGAATTACACAAGAGATTAGGGGCTTGGAGAGCTGCAGAAATGGCTAAGTGTTGGCCAAGAGCTAGCTTGGGAGATGAGAGAGTTGAGCATACTTGTGCGGAATTGTTCTAGTGAGAACAAACTTTGTATCTTCACTCATATTTCTGATATATGCAATACAAATATCGGGGTTTTGAGCAGTGGCTTTCCCCAGATACATCTTGTTTTATGTGCCATTGATTTATTTTCTTCTTGTTCATATTGTTTTCATCGATCTATTGGCTTCCAGTGGTTGAAAGTAAAAGTAGATTCTTGTCCTATGCTTTAGTACATTGCATGAGCTTATGGATCTATAAGATTTTCTACACTTAAAAAATCAAAAATTAACATATTAAACATATGTTAATATGATACAACTTGCATATTACATATTTTATTATTTTTTTAAATCCATTTGTTTTATTAAATAATGTTGTTAAATCATAAAAATAATTATACTGCAAACATTCATAACACCTTACTTATTATATTGCTAAATAATATCAACATGAGTCATTCAAGATGAACATGAGCTATAATATGAACCTGAGTCATTCAAGATGAACATGAGTCATTCAAATTTCTTATATTCCTACATTCCTTTGGTTAAGAGGAAAATGTATTATTCTTAGATTGTTTTACCAAGTTGAATCATTTATAAGTGTTTATTGATTTTTATGTTTTTATAACATTTATTATATTTTCCGCACGGAGTAGATATTGTATTGGGTGTGGTCAAAACATATTAGTTTGGATTTATTGATTTTTATGTTTTTATAACATTTACTATATTTTCTGCACGGAGTAAATATTGCATTGGGTTTGGTCAAACTATATTAATTTGGATTGATCAAAAACTCAATGTAATTTTTCAATAAAATTAAAATTGGAAATTGAAATGTATATTTTTTAAATAATTTAATTTATTTATGTTAATTTAATTTATTACCAAATTTAACATGTTATTGTTCATCCATTTACACTGAGTCGTCAACCTGCACCGTTGGTTGCTACGTACACTTTGGGAAAATACTAAATGCTCCACATTGCTTCAAAACATGAACGTACACTTTACTAAACCAATCTTTTACGAGAATAAATATTTTTATCCTCGAAAAAATAGATGGTCACTAATATAGTATATAGGGATATACTGCTTAAACATTTAATTCATTTTAATTAGAAATAAAGCATACATTATGCACTAGCCGAACAATTTTGTGCATAAGTTAGATTTATTAATATAGTAAGCATAAATAATATTAATATTATTATTTCTTCAAATTAATCAGGGTAGTTTTCTTTATACCAAATGTTTATATATAAAAAGATAAAAAGATAAATAAATATATAAGAGTAGTTTGAGTGGGCCTAATGGTTAAGAGCATGTGTTTCCTCCTAAGAGGTCACAGGTTCAAAACTAGAGGGGGTAGAGTATGAATGCCTTCTAGACTTAGCAGCAAATCGCTGCGCAAATAGATATTATTATTATTTATTATAAGTAAGGTAGTATTATAATAATAATAATAAAGAGTAATATAGAAAAAAATTTATTATTAATTTTAAAAAATTCAATATTAATTTTTCTTAAAATTCATTAATTTTTTTATTCTAGATGTATATATAAATGAGATAAATAAGTATATAAGTAAAATGTAAGTTTATGGGAAAACATCTATGATGTATGGTACAAATGGTGGCACTTATATTCAGAGGGGAAATTGTGGAACTTGCTTCCAATCATTTTTTGGGGCATCTGGATTGCCTAGAACAGAGGCATCTTTTTGGATAAGGAAACCTCTGTCGAGTCAATTGCCATACAATGTATATCTATTTACTCAAACATTCTTGATTCAGAAGAAGAGAGGATACCCAAACAGGTTAGAGAGGAACAAATCAAGGAAGGAGTTCCATGGGCTTATTTTGATGGGGCTTCTCAGAATAACAAAGTTGGAGCAGGATTGGTCATCCATTTAAATGAAAGACAGGCGCTAAAAGCATCATGTGTTTAGGCACCAACTCAAATAACTTCGCAGAGTTATCTGCTCTAAAGCTGCTCTTATGTTGGCTTATCCACAAGAACATCTTCACAGTTCAGAATTTTGGGGATTCTTTAAATGTTATCAAATAGGCTAATGAAAAATGCAGATGTCAAAACTATATCTTGTGTCCTTTATTAGAAGAAATTCAGAATTTAAAGTTGTCTTTTAATGTTTTCTCTCTTCGCCACATCTCCAGGGAGCGCAACGATTCAACAGACAGGCTTTCTAAAGAAGGTCTACAACAAGATTTGTGCAACTAGAGAATAGTGGAGGAAAAGAATGGAGAAGTCCATGTCTCGGATCAGCCTCCCTACGCATAGACTGATATATCTCTGGAGACTTAGCAGACTGTCAAAGCAGCTTTCTTTTTGTAAACAACTGAAATGGATTCCTTTTTGTAAAATTGTTTCTTGTTTTTCTGCATGACTTGTGCATCTATTTTCTGTTTGGGTTGTTTTTCCTCGAAAGAGGAGACCCGGGGAATAGATGCTCGTTGTTGTTTTTTACCATGAATATACAACATATGGAAAACTGTTGACTCTTTTTTGATGATTCTGAGGACGAGAGTTGTTTTCCTCATTAGAGGAGGCTCATGTTTTCTCAGGAAGCCCTATCTCTCTTAGATTAAGGAAGGAAGAGTAGCCTTTTCCTGCAGAGCTTTATGATGCTCAATCATACAACAAAAAGAATGTTCTGGCATATGTTATGTAACTTTTTATTCTGTTTATAAAAAGTTTGATTTTTTCTTTAGAAAAAAAATGTAAAATGTAAGTTTCAATATAGTAGTAATATCTACAGAGTAATATGAAATAAAAATTATTATTAAACTTAATCCATGATTATTAATCTATGATTATTATATAATCAAATTTATAATTAACATAAATCTCAAGTAATTAAAATTTATAAAATGAAGTTTCTCTTCATATATGAAACTTCAAAGGAATTTCCTCCTTGATTCTCATAGTCCTCAAACATGGTCCCACATCTTCCTCAATTCCTTATACTGGAGATGAGAGAAGCTCATTTTCTATTTCCTTATGAATACCTTTTTCTCTCTAAATCTTGAATATGCTTACCTTTTTTCTAAATGAAATGAAAGTCTCCCTTATTTGATCAGACAGGGACCATATGATCTTTCAAAAATAGAAGGGTATTTCTCTTACACATGCTTAAAATCACAAAAAATGCACAACAATGCTTTGCACCTCGCAAAATTCTAATTCTAATTTATTTTTTAAATAAAAGGATTTTACATTTGGTTTGAGGTGTCTTCTAATATGGTAAATTCCATATTTTGAAATATTTTATTATCCATTGCCAAAACATGCAAGGCTATTTGATCTCAAAGCCCTAAAAAACTAGCATACAATCATATTAAGTGAAATACCCAAAGCTTCATATAAATCTTGATTACATCATATCATACCAAATCATGTGTTACAAGTAATGTGATTATATGAGACCACAACCATTGATGATAAATTCAACCAACTAAATTTATGATAAATCCAACCAATCAAATTTACATTCTATTAGAATAAGTATGAGTTTGTTAAAGATCAAAATTTCAATAAATTTTATCTTCAAATCCTAAAATATTATATATTTTATAAAACTTATCAAAATTGTTTATATTTCATAGAGAATTTACACCTCTTATCAATTACATCATTTTTTAGTAAAGAGCATGCTTACCTAGTATGGTTAGCTATTGATTATTTAAATTAATTATAGGTGAAACTATTTGTTTGGTAAATCACAGAGGGATAATACTTTAGTTAGGTAAATATTATTTGTGGTAAAATAGAAATCCATGTACTTACATGGTGCTATGACTTATTGATCATTATATTACTCATTTCTATCCCATCAAATTACAATTTATTGTATTTTTTTTAATAAAAATTTATTTTCTTTAACTATAATATTTTTATAACTATTTAATTTTGTTTTTAAATTAAAAACACATTTTTCTAATTACACCGTAAGGCGTTCCTCTTTGAAACCAGTTCCCCAAATTTCCACGGTGTCCCTGTCTAGAGCATTTGATCATATGTTAAATGATTAAAGAAATTTGTGCCCTTGGATTAATAGTCATAGTTATCGTTAGTAAAACAGTTACATGACTACTGCAAAAATGCATACATCCTCCTCCTGAGAAGCAATATTTATTGCGTTGCAGGGCTGATTTCCTTTCGTTGCCAAATGTAAATAAATTACAGATATGCAATCTTCATTGTGTGGCCGAGTATCTGGAGATGACAGAAGCCAAAGGAAGCATTTCCATGGAGATCTAGATATTTAAATGTGAAGGCATCCTCCGAAAAAAGGTTGTTCTATGAATTTTATGAGGCAATAGGGCCCAATATGCCCATTGCAAAGATACCCATAATTCTATGGTTGAAAGGGGCCCATGCTACTCAAGCATGAATGATAATTTCTATGAATTGGGGACCTGGAGAATCTCGTCAGACCTCAAACTCTATCAAAATGACTCACCTTGGAACTGTAAATTCAGTGTTTTATTCATTGATAATCCAGTGGGTTCAGGCTACAACATAATAGAGAAGGACGTAGACATCACTGCCGACCGTAACTAGGCTGCAGAGAATCTCTATACTGCTTTGGAGGAGTTTTACAGCTTAGTTCTCACCATGGAGCCATAAATTCAGTGTTTTAATCATTGATAGTCTAGTGGGTTCATGCTACAACATAGAAGAGAAGGAAGAGGACATCCCTATCAACCATAACCAAGTTTCAGATAATCTCTATACTGTTTTGGAGGAGTTTTACAGCTTAGTTCTAGAATTCAGTACCCGGCTTTTGTTTGTGGTGGGTGAGAGCTATGCAAGTAAGTATGTTCCTGCTTCAGGTCATTACTTTTTAATGAAATCTAAACAGAATTCAATGGAGAATTCATAATTGGGTTCATTCGGTTATGGTGGCTCAAAACTTCCATTCCACCTTGGTGGGATTCTGATTGGCAATGGGTTGACAGAGCCAGAAATTTAGGTACAAAACATAAATTCAGGTGCAAACCTATGCCAACATTGCATACCATTTTGGGCTGATTGACAGAAACTAGAAAACCCATGTGGAGGAAATGGCAGAATGAATTTTGGAATTCATGCATAAACAAGAGTGGTTTGAGGCCTACAAGGCTAGGAAATATTTGTTGGACTGGATTTAGAATGTGAGTGGCATTGAAACTCCTTTGGATGTGAGGAGGCGTGTTCCTTACCACTTCTCTCCTAATGAAAAGGACTTCCTTGCACCTTTCTTGAATCAAAGATCAGTGAAGGGGGCACTGAATGTCGAAAAGGGTGTGGAGTGGATACCCTATAATCCCTAGGGCCGTAGAATTATGACAAATGATATAATGAAGAGTACGAAATGGAAGGTGGAGAAGGTATTAGAAGAGGTTCTTATTTTGATGTATCAGGGCCATTATGATATCCAAGATGAGGTTGTCATCAATATAGAATGGATGAGAACAACGAATTGGTATGGAACCGATGAGTTTTTTAACATAGGAAGGAGTGTATGGGTTGTGAATGATAAGGTTGTTGAGCATTGGAGGTCTTATAAAAAATTGACACATGTTGTTTTATTAGGAGTTGGTCATGAGGTTTCAATTGATCAAGGACTTCATTCACAAAAGATGGTTGAGCAATGGATTGCAGACCAACTATCTAGTTGCATGTTTTCTGAGTAGTGCAACTTTGACACGACCTGGTTTTAAACTGTATTTTGAAAAAATAAAAGTCATGAATTAGGTGTCTTATCTCCACCTTAAGATGTACAACACTTACAAAATATAAATAATTTGTTACATACTAATTTGGGCATGAAAGCTAGTGTCCTGAAATGTTAGATTTTGTTAATGTGATTATCATGAATTTTCTTTTGAATCATTATCCCTTTGTTTGGCTCCACATGATATGGATTCCCCTACAATTTAATCTTGCTTTTAAAATGTTGTAATATTGTTTATTAAAATCGAGCGCGTTGATATTTTCATGGTAGTTTACCATAGAATGTTCAATGTCCTCATTGAACATGCAATATTATTATGAATGGAGTGTAGAATGTAGTGTTATATTGATGTTGACAAGTTTCTCGTCACATCAAAATATGCAGGTTGATCAATTACTTAACAAAAAGAATGAATAAATTGAATCTGAACACCGTCCACTAGGCCAAAGGGATTTTTTCCTCCACACTTTTAAAGAATATGTTGTATGAACAAATATTAAGCCATGGAAATTGTGTGCCATGGCCAATCCGACCCAATCAAAAGGCAAGAAAATTCTATAGTGCAAACCCATATCTTTGTGTCATGTTTGAAGTCATTTGTTCCATGTTCCATGTTCTGCACTAGTAAGACTAATAACAGATACTCTAAAAAAAAAATGTTTTCATTGTTTAACATGTGGCTACTGTTTTTTTTTTTTTCTTGGGTAAGAATCTCCTCCTCCACCAAAGGTTGGGTCTCTTTCAAATGATCAGTCAACTTTTCCACGATGTTTTTTCTGATCCTATTTTGATATGTGGTGCTCTTAAGCCATGCAATGTCCACAAATACTGTGACATTACATGCTTCTGATGCAAAGACTCGATTCTCAAGTTCACTAACTTGTAGCTATACACATTCAAAAAATAAATCACATTTCCTTGCAAACTGAAGCTGCTATGCAGATTGGTAAAATAAAGAAAATGAAACAACAAATCCACTTTCTATTCAAAATATCCATGTACAATAAATTGTAATGTGTGTAATCAAAGAGATGTAGAAGCACCTGAAAATGGTCTCCAAGAGGCATGTCATGAAGGATAAGAACTTTGTTAATAATTCAACCATTTCCATTACCAAGCTTTACCTTTTGGTGGATACTTGTGATCTCAACACCAATCCTAGAAATAATTCCATTGAACTTCTACGAGATATGTCTCTTGTATACTTTTTGTTTGTAAATTTTCCATGTCGTGGTTCAACCAAATTTCTCCATTATTTTTGTCTAAGCGATCCCCATCATATAAATCCATGAGCGACTCTACCTTTTATTAGGAATTGCAAAAATTAGTTTTGTAGGGATGTCTTTCTGAGCCACAAGTAATGACTGAATTAGTAAGAGCCACTTCCCATAGGCTGTTGAGTTTCATTTGTTTTTATATTATTTCTGTAGCATGCTCTTACCAAAAAATCATCAACACTACAATTTTTCCAAAACAGTGTAAGGATCATAACAATAACTTGGCAGGAATGCAAAATATGGAAATACCTTAGAATTGAGATACTTATACTGAAAGGTAATGTTTGTGAATGGACCTTGGTCACGTTGGATTCCTGAATCCTTGGCAACTAAAAAGTTATCCAAAACCATTGTTTTGAAGATACCCTGAATATGTTGTTTCTTCATCCTCTACTATTTTCGTCTTTTGTGCAATACTAAGTGTCCTATTCCTCCATAGTTCCATGATTTTCCTATTTGACATATAAATCATAGTTTCTCACGAATGGGCAAGAAAGATATTTCAAGTTTTGTTCAAATGTGAAACTAGCTTGTCTCAAATCCATGCAAATCCACTCTTTCTTTTCAATTTGTTTCATTGTGTAGATCAATCCTTCTTTGGTGATCTGATATTACTTCTACCATTTTTAGAAGTGACAGAAGACAATGTATGACAATTCTTATGAGAAAAGAACTCAACGTGTACCTGCATGGATCATTGTAGGAAACAAAGGATTGAAAATGGAACTTGAGTCTTCCTTTGTCATCTATGTAATTTGCACCACGGCTAGCATCAATGCTTTTTCCTCTACAAAGGGACATGGCTAGATATGGACTACCCATTGATGCTAAGGAAGGAGGTGACTCCACTATTTCCTCTATATCTTTCAATGGGAAGGAGAATTTGGCCTTATGTCCAAAAATATTTTCATAGAAACCTAACATCCTTGAAGATAAGAATAAGTTACCCTGCAAAACATAAATTCACTTGAGACCTCTATGTTCTAGTCTATTAATTTCCGTAAATCATGAAAACGTATCTAGGGAATAGATACCTGAAGAGGCATTTTTCATTTCAAGTAGCTTGAAAAATCATTAACCAAAAATCCATTTCTTGGAAGTCAAAATAGCTTCTGGAATGTTGAATTTATCTAAGGTGAGTTTCAAGAAATCTGCATACAATTATTTCTCGTTCTCATGATGTCCAGAAAAATAGAGCAATCTAGTGAGCTATACTATATCAAGGAAAAAACAGATATCTACTTGAGATTGTAATGTCATATGATGAATACATTTTTTCTAACTTCATTTTCAATCTTTGTTATGTATCGAGTAGCCACATCAAGGCCCTCTTAATTTGTCAAAAATATGGTAAGGTATAACTTTGATTAGAAAGTTTTGTCCGATTTTCGTTGAAGTGGAATCCACAAACCAGTCAATTACTGTGAAGTAACTTTTAGAAAATTGATCTTGGCATACCCTAGAGATGTAGCCTTCGCAAAATACCCTTTAAAGTTGAAGACTTCTACGTCCATCATAGATGGAGGCTCTTGTGTAGCATCCTATTCAAATACTTCTACATAATTATTGGGAGAATGAAATTTGGCATGGAAATCATGAATAGAAACATGGAGAAGCATGAAACCTCAATCACAAAAATATTTGGACAATTTTATGCACAAAGGCAAAATTTATATATCTAAACTGTAGCAATAAGATCTAAATATGAAATACATATGATTTAAAAGAAACAATATGCAGTCCCATTTGTGACATAAAATGTCAGAGGTGCAGAGACATTCCATAATGCATTGAAAAACCTCAACCCTACATCCTGGGGAGAAGTGTCCCTTGTGGTCTTCTAAACACATAATCTGCCTCTTTAGCTAGTGGATATAACCAAGCAAAACACAATGATATGCATCACTATCCATACAAGAAGATGATGTAAGCCATTTGTTATCCTTAACACAAATCTAACCTAGGATTCTTGTATACAGAAAACTACCTCTCCCTATCTCTTTGTAAATCTTGATATTAAGGTAGTCTCTTAAATCCTTTAGGCTAATATATTAGCTACTCAATAGTTGGTTTCTTGGCTTGTAGCTCAAACTTGATTGAAAATTCTAAGCCCCACCTTCCCTTCTCCGTGATGGCCTGGTAACTGCCCAAGTATAGGAGACATGCTTGCCTTCGCCCATGGAGACCAGGAAGGGCCTAGAATGTGCTTAGAGATATCATTATAGCTCTTCTTCCCTGGTGGTTCTTTTTTTGGTACAAAAATAGAGGAATAGAGGAGTTGATAGGAGATGTCTATCTGAGAGAGCTTTGTGGAAGAAAGGGCCACTACCAATATTTATCAAGATATTTCCATGAATCAGGTTGGTTTCTTGGCTTGTAGCTCAAACTTGATTGAAAATTCTCAGCCCCACCTTCCCTTCTCTGTGACAGCCTGGTAACTACCCAAGTATAGGAGACATGCTTACCTTCTCCCATGAAGACCAGGAAGGGCCTAGAATGTGCTTAGAGATATCATTATAGTTCTTCTTCCCTGGTGGTTATTTGTTTGGTACAAATTCAATGTCTACATCAACCAATGAAGTAACCAATAGATTGAGGTCCCACAAGCTAAACACATCAACCCATACAAAACCAACTGAAAATGTTTTTAGTAGATCTATACCCTCTTTGTCTAAGCTGAATAAAGAAATTGATCAAACATTCAACACCGATAAAAGATCATCTTCTACTATGAAGAGCAGTGACTATGTTGTTTCCTCTAAGAATGCGAAAGAATTTGGTAGCTCAAAACCTAATGGTGCAACATCAAACTCAACTACATTTTCTTCAGACAACTTAGATACTAAGAAACGTCATTTACCTGCAACAACGAAAGGTGTTACTATGATAAGTCAATCAAAGTAAAATTCATCCAAAGGTTCCTTAGATTCAAATACTAACCTTCCAAATGTAGCAAAGACTATTGATGTTCATGTTGTTCAGAGAGGGAAAGGAAATAACCTGACTGCTAGTGTTGGAAATTCCAGGTCAAAGGGAAATACATTGGTTTATGCTTCAAAGAAACATAATGATGAAGTTGTATTACTAGAATTTGGTAAACCAAATAATCTTAAATCTCTTAGACAAGAAGTTTCAGTTGGAAATAAAGAGACAGAAACTCCTATTTCAGATAATGATTGGCAATGTATGATTCCAGGAAGAGGAGGAAAGAAAATGACTTGAATAATTAAAGATACAAAGACAAACAGGAAGTGCAACAAGATGAAGTTCAAGTCCAACTTCATCTTCATCAACTTCTTGATCAATGAAGAAAAATCAAGCTAAGCCTGGACATGCAAGAAAATTATTATCTCCAACATCCAAAATCAAGCTAAGCCTGGACTTGGAAGTAAATTATTATCTCTAAGTCGTCCAAAAGGGCGGATGTCTAGAAAATTGAGCCCTGGTGGTTTTTTTTCTAGTACAAGGTCAATGTCTACATGAACCAATGAAGTAACCAATAGATTGAGGTCCCACAAGCTAAACACATCAACCCATCCAGCTGAAAATGTTTTGAGTAAATATGTACCCTCATTGTCTAAGCCGAAGAAAGAAATTGATGAAACATTCAACACCAGTAAAAGATCATATGCTACTAGGAAGAGCAGTGACCATGATGTTTCCTCTAAGAATAGGAAAGTTGGTAGCTCAAAACCTAATGGTGCAACATCAAACTCAACTGCATTTTCTTCAGAGAACTCAGATACTAAGAAACAATATTTACCTGCAACAAGGAAAGGTGTTACTGTGATAAGTAAATCAAAGGACAAGTCATCCCAAGGTTCCTTAGATATAGATACTAGCCTTCCAAAGGTAGCAAAGAATACTCGTGTTCATGCTGTTCAGAGAGGAAAAGGAAATAAACTGACTATTGGTGTTGGAAATGCCAAGTCAAAGGGACATACATTAGTTGATGCTTCAAAGAAACATAATGATGAAGTTATATTACTGGAATATGGTAAACCAAATTGTCTTAAAGATCTTAGACCATAAGTTTCAGTTGGAAATAAAGAGCCAGAAATTTCAGATAATGAATTGGGAAAGAAATTGGGGGTTGGTCTTGGGTCTATTCCAATTCATGCTCCAACTTTGAAGAATGTTGAAGATGTAACTGCTCAAATCTATTTGATTCACTATCAAACTCTTTCCATCTCAAGGAGTATGAAGCAATGCTTGTTTTTGGTGAATCTTGATGGATAGAATTTCGTTATAAAAGTTATGGAAGAGGTATTATACTATATTAAACGTGAAGAAACCTAACTATAGATGATGATTTCCCATGTTCTTATTTAATGTGCATGCCCTCATTTCTGAATCACCATGTTCTTGTTTCTTCTTTTCATGTTGTAGCTTGAAGTTGGGTGGAATTCAATGTTAAGTTCAACCAATGGAGGTGTTATACAACTTTGTTAAAGGTTGTTATCTTGAGTAGCTTGTTTGTTAAGGACAAGGCTATAGGTTGGAGATTATGTATGGTACGCCTCATATTTTATGGATTTTCACACTAATTTTTATCACTCTAATGGAGATGTTTATCTGGTTTCTTGGAGCATTGGAGCAACTTGAGGGGATACATCTTCATAGAGCTCTTTCTCTTCATGGCATTGGATCATTTCATGGATGTTCTTAGTTTTAGTGAGCCTGGCTTCACTTGACACCTACATGGACATAGACGTTTTTGAAATCAATCAGTTTCTTCCTTGGGGCATGGGCTGTAGAGAAGAGAAACAATACATGGCTGCCATCTCTGTTACCAACATTCTTAGATCAACATCAACTTGCAAGGACATTTTCTCGCATTTAGTGTTAGTCACACAAACAGGCCCAGAAGATTCTAGTTTTGTGGGAGAACATTGTAATTTCCATCTAGGGGAACAAAGATGAGTAAGGGTGCATGGACTGTAGTGATGTTGACACTTGTTTAGCTCATTCCATCTCCGAAGGTGAAGACAATTGTCCTGTATAGACTCTGTAAGTCCTACCAAGTCATGATAGGGTAACCTGTGGTAGTATCTACCCTCATGGTCATGTTAACATTGACAACAATCTATTTAGATATGCACATTTTTTTTAACAAAAAATTACTATTTTAATTTTAATTATTAATAATTATTAAGCGAATGGTAAATATTTAATCTCCATAGAACATTTTCTCTTCAATGATTCTTTATATGCCACGATTCTTCTCAAATTTATGCCTTACAACGTTTCCTTTGCAACATTTGGTGCAATTGCTAATTTAACTATATTTAATCCAAGAAACAGGGACTAGGTACTATGTAGCATTTGTTTATTTGAAAATCAATTTTCATAACAAATATTAATATTAAAAAATTTGTACATAATTGAAATGCATCATTATTAACAATTTGAAGTTTTCATTAATTGAGATAAATTTGTATTAAAATTTAACATACTACATATAATTGAGATAGATTACT
>APFE031691267.1:70164-91818 GCA_000404065.3 Pinus taeda | reverse complement strand
TTTTAGGCATTTTCTCTATCTCGATGGCTTGCCTTAATTTACAGTGATGGAAATGATCAATCCTAGAAGGATTCCACATATGTTTAGAGGATTCCAAGGTCCTTCCACATATGTTTAGAGGATTCCAATGTCCTTGCTAGTATTGATCATTTCCATCACCATAAATAAAGGGAAGCCATCGAGATATAGAAAAATTCTAACACTCTAAATAGATATGATGGATAGAAGATCAACATTTCATGGGTCCCATCCTTTTATTCCTAGGCCCCTTCCTTTTTTTTCTCCCCCTTGGTTTCCTTCGTGGTCCTATTTTTTTGTATTTTATTTATTTATGTATTTTATTATAATTTTTGTTTTATGTTTTTGTTTATTAATTCAGGTTTACCAATCCTTTAGCTTTCTCCTTCGTATATGATTATTTATTAAATATTTTCCAAAACTTCTCTTTTTAATTTCTTTTATAATTATTTATGTATTTTAAGAATGGATTATACTCAATATTTTAAGAATGATTTATAGCTCAATATTCTATTGTAATAATAATAATATGTATAAGAGTATTAATGTAAATTTATATTATAAGTTTTTATATAGTATTTTTTAATTCCTCTTATTTGGTTAATTTATTTCTCTTTTTCTTCCATTTTTGTTTTTTCGCAATGTCTAATTTATAAGTAAATTAATCCCGCAGTTGTTCATCTTACTAAAGATGATTAACAATAGTAAGTAATTGTTTCGCTAGATGTTCTTCTTAATAATGACAAAATAGTAAATAAATAGATTGTTAAGTTATTAATAAATTATTTATTTTAATTATTTTTTAGATTCACTATAACATAACATTTTATTATTATTTATCTTAGTGACTCTTAAGATTTTACTATTGCATCTTTAGTATAATTATTTGATCTTTTGATCGTGTTCTGCATCTTTGTCACGATGATGAACCTCACTAGGGGTTCTAAAGGCATCAACCCTAAATTATCCATGTGATTTATTTGGAAGAGTTTTTCCCTAATTCTCCTGGAAGATTTCAAGATAAACTAAAATAAATTAATATTAAGATTCTAAAAGTTTATGCATGATTTAGATAGATAAATATTTAAAAGTTAAAATTTGTTATATAATTGGAATAAACATGATTTTATGCATGTATTATTTAAAACATAATTAATATGTTGTTTGCAAATCTAAGTTGTTAACTATTGGCATCCAATATTGTAAGATGAAGAAACAAAATATAATTGAGCAACTATAGATAACCATAGTAAAATGATACATCCACAATATAAATGTTGGAAAAAAAAATTACATATCCCCCTTTATTTCCATCACATTAATTATATTTATTGCTTGGAATTATAACATTATTATTCTCAAAGAGATGTTTTAGTCTCAAATTATGGCGCAATATGAACCACCAATATGTATCTAACACATATGGGTAAAACAAATATTGGTTGTAGTGTTTATGAAAGCATAAGGCTTCTTGGTTTCAACCAACATATTTTTGGAATTAAATATTATTCCACTATCAGGATATTCCTTTACATTACTCCAGTCGAAGGTATCCCACTACATGAAACTAAAAATAAAATAGTGAAAATATGAGAAATCCACTTAAATGATCTCTTGCATCTTTCCAATATAACTGAACTTCCCCTCTGATAGGTTTCTATTGGGTGGCTAACATGACTAGGTTAGTAGAAATTGACTTCCACTCAATATTCTTGTGATAGGTGCCCATCATTGACATTCCAAGAGTAAAAATAATGTCCATATGCCCACATATACAGGAACAAATGTACCTATAGAAAATGCGAAAAAAGGATGGTGTCATACATCTAGTAACCCAAGTATTAATGAAAATGTAATATGTTACAATTCAAATATGGCTTATAAATTGAACATGATACTCATAGAGATTATTACAGAGATGTTTCAACAAATCCCTATGTTTAGTGCATCCTCTTCTGTAGTGTTGTAAAAATTGAATGTGCTATATTTATGTCTAATCTAGATAGCCACCGAATTTCTGAGGTAGATGTTTGGCATATTTTATTTTAAATGATAAGTATATGGCATGCTTCCACCATTCAACTATCCAAATGTTTTCCTATCACTATCCCATTTCCTTCTTTTCTCTTCATACACTATGACTTAAGGTTATGTTTCCTCAACATTTTAAAGAATGAATTTATTGATGGCGTTAATTTCTAAATTTGTTGACATATACAAAAATTCAAGATGAATAACATGAGATCAAATATATATATCAACTTCAATGTAAAAAGTTTATATGTACAAAATTTAAAAAATATAAGTTCCTTAGTCTTTATGCACACCTTTCTTTGCTCATTTGGAGTAGACCCCCTTCCCTTTTTTCATCATAAAATTTATCATCCCAAACCACTACACCTAGTGTGTCGTCAATCTGCTTGATGTACTCACTAGCATGATAGAATGATGAGTATACTACATACCCCTTCAACACAAAGCCCTCTAGTTTTTACTCTTTGACCAAAAAACCCCTTGAATTTTTTCATGTACCTCTCTAAGAATAATGTCCAACTACACGAGAGCACATCAACTAATTCAACCTCATAAAGTAGGTGAATTAGAAGATGTAACTACAAATCCGTACAACTTATTGGCAATTCCTTCAAAAACATACAATCAATCTCAACTATCTCCTGACACGAATTTGGAATGTTATCCATATGAATCTAATATGATGTGAACCACCATACAAATGTATATAATTTTTATATGGCATGTTGCATGTACTAGGGGAAGCCACAATTCACACAACTACACAACCACACATGAGCAAAGGATAATGACACTAAAACATATGCACATGCATAGTTGATTGCCATTAAATTGTTAGCACATAGTATATTTTAACATACACTATAGAAAATGAATCATGCATTTGACATACATACTCTTATATTGTACACATGGTCATGTAATTTCAACCCTGACAAATGTCCTTCTATGGCGAAACAATTTCATAGAGTTGACCCATATAAAGAAGGTGCCTTCATGGCCAATAGAACATCGTTTTCTATAGAAATATAATCTTTCTTAAAAGTTCATGGGACATCACATTCTTTAAAAGACTATTAGGGAACAACCACTTCTATACTTTCTTTTCTTAGCCAATGTCTATTTTGAGTATTTGATGAAATAAGATCTCGCATAACAATCAATGTGTCATTTTTTTTTATGATATGTGCATCCATAAAGAAGGTGAAACATTTATTAATATGGCCATGGGATTTAATAAGAGGGAAATATTAAGATGCTCTCGAGTGGTTTTAACTATTTACTATTGGATTAGATATTTAACTCCTACTCTTGATGGCTTATCTCTTATCCCTAGAACTTATCCTCCCTCTAATGTGGATCTAAGTCCTAGAATGGTAAATCACAAACCACCTCTTTTACCCTATAAATTCACTACCACCCATAGAGTTTGGGTTGGATTTTGAGGACTCTTAGTTATCCCCTCCTGTTGTTTCTTTGTGCCTAGCAATCCATTATCCATCCATGCACTTGAGTTGTGATTGAAGGCTTGATTTGTATAAAAATACAAGATAGTTGGGACACATCTATAAGGTCAACATCTGCAAGGGTTGTATCTTCTCCTACATTCATTAATACAAAAAGTGCTTTGTTTTCCTATACTTATGTCTCATTTATGCATATGTAGAACAATGCCTCCTTGACTCATTTTTTATAAATTTTAGTATATGTTATTGTATATTTTGGTTCTCTTGTTTATTTTAGTTGTTTTGCATGTTCCACTTTTAGCATTTGTAGTTGGAACTAGATCTTACAAGCAAGGAGAAGAGGAGAGCTTGTGTTGGATTCCAGGTAAATATTTCTTCCATATTCTAAACTTCTATAGGGAAAGCATTGTCTTTTTATCTTTGTTGTTTCTAGATCATGACACTAGATCTAGGGATTTTTATTTTGTCTGTAGAAGGAAATTATCCATCAAACGACTTGGCTACTCCAGTGGGGTTCGAACCCAAAATATTTTCTTTCATAGAGATACATCTAAACTTCCACCCCAACTTTAATTTATGATTCAAGTTGTGGTTAGAGGGAAAAATGTATTCTGCACCATTGTGAATGAAGGTGCCTCCTGCATAATGTTTATGTTGTGTTGGAAAGCTTTAGGTTCTCTTTCCCTTACTCAGTCACCGACGATGCTCAAAGCTTTTGATGGAAGAGGATTTAAGCCTTTTGGAATTAGCAATTCCTTTCTAGTAGAATTAGTTGGTAAAACAATCTCGGTAGAAGTCGAGGTCATTGACGGATAGTTAGATTACAACCTCTTATTGGGACGTACTTGGATTTATGTTATGGCAGTTTTAGTATCATCCTATTTCCAGGTGATTTCTTTTCGGGGGGCAATGTGGCCATTGATCAACTTTCCTTTTTTTCCATTAATTCCCAAAAATTTGGAAACATACCTCTTGTGGGTAAGACCACACTACCTTTTGAAAATGTTTGAGTAGGGTTATTAAAAGACTCATCCTTAATGGAAACTTTCGCACTTTCTTCTCTTGACATTCCCTCTACAGTTTCTTTAATCAACATAAATTCATCTAGTACTATTCCATATGATTCCTGGATAGTGCATGACAATTCCAACATTTAATTTTTTGGAGACTGTATGCCACTCAGCCCCATTGAGTTAGCTTATGATGCTATTCACCTGGCTTGTTAGGAAAATAATGAAAATGATAACTTAGTAAACTTGGTTGATTATTCCTCTCAAGATTTAGGTCTAGTTTTGAAACCTGAACCTTTCGATGACATCTTTCCCATAAACAAAACCATCAGGGATATCATGATCTCAATTGAGAAGCCCTAGGATGATAGTAATCATCGTTCATCTTTCTTGCCCTAGCTCGACACTCTTGAGAGTAATTTTGAAGACTATTTCTCCTGAGAGTTTACTAAGGAACCTCATAACCCCATCTCCATTTATGAGGTGAATTCTGAGAAAAAACTAGAAAATATTTAGGACACTATTCCCCTCAACATTTTAGTTAAGCCTGTGATTATTAAAAATGTTCATATATGTGCCTTTTTCTATCCAAATGAGATTAAGATTTACAAGGCCCTTTTTTTCAAGAATTTCTTGACATGTTTTCTTGGAAATACAAAGAGATACGAGGCATTGATCCAAATATTTTGGTGCACATAGTTAAAACATATCTGAATGCCAATCTAGTTAGACAATGTTTATGTCTAGTTAATAGTAAGAAAGTTGTTTCGATTAAGTCAAAAGTTGAAAATATTTTGCGGGATGGTTTAATTTGTCATGTTCCTTTAACTGATTGGGTGTCAAATATTTTTCCCGTAATGAAGAAACATGTTACGATCTAAGTATGTGTCGATTATCAGGATATTAATAGAGCTTATCCCAAAGACAACTACCCAAACCCTTTCATTGACCAAATTTTTGATGATTATGCTAGGAGTGAAATTTTCTCATTTATGAATGACTTCTATGGCTACAATAAAATCAACATACTCCCATATGACCAACATAATATTGCATTCATTTTTCCAAAGGGTATGTTTTCTTATCACAAACTCCCTTTCGGTCTTAAAAATTTAAGGGTAACTTTCTAATGGGCAAAGAATTATTGTTTTCACGATATTAAGCATATTGTTTAACCTTACATTGATGATTTTCCTGCCCACTCTAAGAGTTGTTAAGACCATCCAATGCATCTCAGAGCAATATACTTGTGATGTCAACACTATAATATCCCACTAAACCCATATAAATGTGTCTTCTTTGTTCAATGTAGTCGAATTCTAGGATTCATTGTATCCAAAAAAGGAATCCGCATTGATCCCTTGAAACTTGAGGCAATCCTGTAGAATTGCTTGTAGATTCACAAGCTTATGCAATGTATTAAAGCACAGAACAAGAATCTACTTCTACTTTCAACAAACGGAAGCCAATAGATCGATGAAAAAAATATGAACAAGAAGAAGATAAATCAATGGTACATAACACATTTTGTTTCTCTGGGCAAAGCCACTACTCTTTTCCTACTATCTACATTACATTAATCAGAAATATGAATGAAGATACAAAGCTTGTTCTCACTAGAAAAATTCCACACAAGTATTCTCAACTCTCTATCTCAGAAGCCCACTCTTAGCCAACACTTAGCCAATTTCCGCTGCCTACCAAGCCCGTATTTCCTTGCACAATTCCTAGGATGAATAACCCATATTTAAAGGGAATTCATGCTTACAAAATTGTGCAATCCAAACATAGGTATTTCTCTGATTGCATGCATGATATTTACAACTCAGTAAATCATACAATTGATAATACACTATCCCTGCACTCTAGTATCAACTAGGTATTTCTCTTAACTAACATGCATGAGTTTCTCATGAGGGAATATTCATTTAACTGGAATAATACTTGTGGATGCACCAATGCACCAGCTGACCATTAGTCCTCTATCAGTTCCACAAATAGTTAGAACTAATTTAACTGGCCATAACTCAGTAAACTAATTTAATCTAATTACAACTTAAATAAACTCATCCTAGACCTCTAAAATTTAGGGAGAAAATATACATGACTATAGAAAGACATCCAACTCAAAATTTATAAGCTAATTAAGTTAATTAAACATAATTAACTATTTACAAGTTTCTATGAGAATAGAATTTGATTTTAATTCACAGTTTAATTCAAGGACAAATTTAAACTGGAATTTCTTGTTTCCATTTCTCAACACTCCCTCTCAACAAGAAAGGGATTATCTTCTACCCTGATCTAGTCTCTATGAAACTCAAATTTACATCTTGACAATGCCTTTGTCAAAATGTCAGCATATTTCTCCAACGTGGGAATGTACTCTAACAACATGATCTACCTCAATACAAATCTCTCAGATGATGATATCGGATATCAATGTGCTTGGTCCTATCATGAAAAATTGGGTTTTCAAAGAGTTTGATACAACTATCATTATTGTAGTAAATCACTGTCAGATCCATCTATTGACCAAACAGACCAACCAAGATCTTCCTCATCCAAATGGCCTCACATGCTACCTGACTTGCAGCCATGTACTCTGCCTCTGCTGAATTGAGTGCAACCAATCTCTATTTCCTACTGTACCAAGAAATTGTCACTGACCCAATACTGAAAATCCGTCTTGATGTTATTTTTTGGTCAGATGGACTCCCTACCCAATCTACATCGATGAATCCTTGAATCTTCACTCCCTCTATCTGTCTATACCATAATCTGGATTGAGTAGTGCCCCTGAGGTATCTTAATACATGCTTTGTCGCCTTCCAATAAAGCTTGGTAGGCCTAACCATCACTTGACTCAACTGGTTAAATACATAGAATAAATCCAGTCATGTGTTCACCAAGTACATGAGTGAACCCACAAGCTACCTATAAACAATAGCTTCCACTACCTCTCCCAAAGTAGCATCCTTCTTCCTCCAGTTACTAGCTAGACGAGTCTCCATAGGCTTGCAGCTCTCCATGTGGAACCTCCTGAGTATCTCGTTGGCATATTTTCCTTGAGATACAAACAACTCCCCATCACCTTGTCATACCTCCATGCCTAGAAAGTAATGCATGAGCCCCAAGTCCTTCATCTCAAACTCTCTTGCAAGGTCCTCCTTGCAATATTTGATCAGCTCATCATCACCTCTCAGTATGAGATCATCAAAATAAAGTACAATGATCAACAATTTACATTCCACCACTATGCGGTACAGGTTCGCATCCACTTTACTCTTTGTGAAGACCAACTCGGTGAAGTAGCTATTTATCCTGGTGTACCAAGAACGAGGTTCTTGCTTCAACCCATACAATGCTCTCTTGAGACGACACACATGCGACTCATGATCAAACATTTCAAAACCTTCAGGCTACTCTATGTACACCTCTTCCTCAATCCTACCATTAAGGAAGGTTGTCTTTACATCCATCTGATGTATCTTCCAACTCATCTGCACTCATAGTGACAATATAGATCTAATCGATGAATACCTTGCAATAGGAGAAAAGATCTCATCATAGTCAATCCCCTCTACCCGTGAAAATCCAAGGGCCACAAAACTAGCCTTATGCTTCTCCACACTACCATATGCAACTTTCTTTACATTGTAAAGCCAACGGGAGCTCACCATGGACTTATCCTACGGTCTTGGGACCACATCCCAAACACTGTTATGAACTATGGAGTCATACTCCTCCACCATGGCATCAACCTAAATCGGTTGTTGCACTGCTCCATCAAAGGAATATGTCTCTGTCATAACACATCCACTCATAAGATCCATGTATCCAGTGTACCTGTCAAGTGAAATTCTCTTTCTGTGCTATGATGTGGGTGCTCCCACATTCTCTCTAGCATCTGACAACAATCTGTCTGCGTCTATGGTGCGCTTTGTCCCATCTCTGGAAGACTTTGCTTGAGTGGATGTCTCCACTCTTGGATCCTCTGCATGTGGCTGGTCCACATCAATATGAGGCTCCTCAACATTACGAGCTAAAATCTCCTCAAATACATGTAGCTGAAGCTCCCTCTCAAGGGAAACTCACATGGCCTTCTCCTCATTGAATCTGACATCCTTGCAAACCACGGACATCCTTGCAAACCACGGTCATTCTGCTGGTCAACAAGTACACCCGGTAGTTGCAATGTGTATCAGTGTACCCCACAAATATCCCCAACTCTATTGTCAGCTCAAGCTTCTTCAATGCATCTTTTGTCACATGGAAATATATCGACGACCTAAAAATCCTAAAGTGATCAACATCTGAACTCTTATCAGAATAAGCCTCCTTTGGTGTCTTCATCCCAAGTATTTGATGCAGGCTACGGTACTGAATATAAACCGTTGTGTTGCATGCCTCATCTCACAAGTGTAGTGGGATACCCTGATCATGCGACATCTCCCTCATTGCCCTACTATGCTTTTGTTCTTCCTCTTAGCCACCCCATTCTACTAAGGTTTATGGGGTGTTGCCAACTCCCATTTAATCCCTTCCGCTGCACAAAATTTCTTAAAATCGTTTGATACATACTCACCACTATTATCACTTTGTAGAGCTTTAACCTTATTGCCCAACTCTTTCTCCACCAATGATTTAAACTCACAAAACTTTGTGAAGGTTTGATCCTTTTTCTTCATGAAAAATATCCAACATTTTCGAGAAAAGTGATCAAAAAATATAACATAATACCTGTGTTTGGTCGTGGATGCTGTGGAAAATGTTCCACACACATCTAAATGGACTTTCTATAGAATAGCCTATGCTCGACTATCTCTGTCATGAAAAGAAGACTTGGTGTATTTACCCAAAGTACACCCCTTGCATGTATCAACTTTGTTTAGTGTAGCTTTGGGCAAACCGGTGGAGATCCACTGCATGATATTCAAAGCCCCATGATGCAAGTGACCCAATCGCATGTGCCACAACTCACTGACATATTTGATCTACACCATCTCTTCTTTTGTTCTCAAAGTAGCACAATCCTCTACCTCCAGCTTATATAAATTCTTCACCCAAATCCCTATCTTCTTTACTTGACCCGTGGCTATGTGCTAAAGGAATTCCTTTCCTTTCGAGAAGAACACATCATAGCCTCTATCCTCAAACATGACAATGGATACCAAGTTCTTCTTCAGCCCGAGCAGATACATAACATTCTTCAAGGTGAGTGGAGCCCCATGCTCCCTTTGAAAAGTAACCGTGCCCAATCCAGTAGAACTATACCTCCTGTCATCACCCATCTTGATATGCATCTCTAGATCTTTCTCCTCTAGGTCACTGAATAACTCCTTATCGCTAGTCATGTGGAATGAAGCTCCACTATCTAAGTACCATACACTTCCCATCATTGATGACACCATGCATGCAATGAAGGAAAAGTCTAATTCGAATTAAGAGGCCAAAGCCTCACCCACCGCTCCTTCTGAGGACTTCTTCTTAGACTTCTTGAGTGGACAATTTGTAGCAACATGGCCCAGCTCATGACAATGAAAGCACTTAAATTTCTTCATGTCTTTCTTCTTATCTCCATGGAAAGAATATGCTTTGTAATTGGAAGATTTACCTTTCCCCTTATTTTCCTTAATCGCTAAGGCACAATTCTCTTCATTATTAGTATTTGATGAAGATCCATCCCTAGTGTTCCTCTTTATCTCCTCCTACATCAAATCTAACCATAGTCATTTGCAATTTGGCAGCTTCTCTTGACCATTGACAGAGTCCTAATAACTATGCCAACTCTTTGGGAGTCCTAGAAGAGCAAGACTCACCATATCATCCTCGACAACGGTGATTCCAACACTTCCAAGTTCATCATGAGATTTAATGAACTTGGTCAAGTATTTTTGAATAGTCTCGCGTTTCTCCATTTTGATTTTTCGAAGTTTGTCCTTCAGTGACAATTTCCTTTGGTCATTGTTGTTTTGATACAATTCCATCAATGTTTTCCACATAGCATATGAAGTTTCCTTTCCATGGAGACTCAAGACAATGTGGTCTCGAACTCCCTCAAGTATTATCTACCTCGCCTTTGCCACACACTTCTTCCATTCGGCCATATTCTGTGCATATGATGTTGTTTCCTTAGGATTTTCTTTATCAACGAATTCCTTCAAGCCATTATCCTCCAAAAAAACCTCCATTATGTCCCTCTAGGCTATATAATTCAAGCTGCCTTCCAAGGCATACTCGAGCTGCAAACCGTATAACAACATATGCCGATCCTGAAATATGTATTGCAAATTTGAATTTCACCTGTAACCCAAAACTCAAAACTTTGAAATCTCATCTAGTATATTGAATTCAACTTTGATACCATGTAGAATTTCCTGTAGATTCACAAGCTCATTCAATGTACTAAAGCACAAGACAAGAATCTACTTCTACTTTCAACTAGTGGAAGCCAATAGATCAATGAAACAATATGAACAAGAAGAAGATAAATCAATGGCACATAACACAATAAGTTTCTCTGGGGAAAGCCACTTCTCAAAACCCATATTGCATTAATCATAAATATGAGTGAATATACAAATCTTGTTCTCACTAGAACAATTTCGCACAAGTATGCTCAACTCTCTACATCATAAGCCTGCTCTTAGCCAACACTTAGAAAAATTCCACTACCTGCCAAGCCCCTATTTCCTTGCACAATTCCTAGGATGAATAGCCTGTATTTAAAGGAAATTCATGCTTCCAAAACTACACAATCCAAAAATAGGTCCTTCTCTGATTGCATGCATGATATTTACAATTCAGTAAATCATACAAATGATAGTACATTGTCCCTTCACTCTAGTCTGAACTAGGTCTTTCTCTGAACTAACATGCATGAGTTTCTCATGAGGGAATCTTCAGTTGACTGGAGTAACACTTGTGGATGCACCAGTGCACCAACTAAATGTTAGTCCTCTATCAGTTCCAAAAAAGTTAGAACTAATTTAACTGACCATAACTCAATAAACTGATTTCATCTAATTACTACTCAAATAAACTCATCATGGACCGCTAAAATTTAGGGAGAACATATAAATGAATACAAAAAGAATTCCAATTTGAAATTTATAAGCTAATTAAGTTAATTAAAATTAATTAACTATTTACAAGTTGCTATGAAAATAGAATTTTATTTTAATTCACAATTTAATTCAAGGAGAAATTTAAACTGGAATTTCTTGTTGCCATTTCTCAACTAATCCTTGATTTTCCATATCCTTCTCTCATTCAGTTACAATGCATGCAAGGGAAGGCTAAATTTATACAAAGTTTCGTTCCTAATTATGAAGAACTTACCAAATTTTTTACTCATTTATTGAAAAAAGGGGTTCCCCTTCCACTCAAGAGGATTTTTATGCCTTGAAAGGTGTATTAGCCCAAGCATAATTACTATGTCCCCTTGATTATCATCAAGACTATTTCATGTATCTTGTTGTGGTTGTTACCACTATTGAATCCAAGTATTCCCATGTCAAAAAGTTAGCTTTGGTAGTTGTCCAAGTTGTTAGGAGATTTCACCACTATATTTTGCTTATGTAATATTCCCACACATAAGTTTTTTTTATACACCAAAGTATGCATAAACACAAAGGTTGACCTATTAATCAATGGTTAATTTTATAGATAATTAAAGTTCTGTGATATATAATAAATTGAAGTTAACTATTGCACATGAGTTTTAGACTTCAAATTGACCAAGGGTTACTCCAACCTAGACATTCTGAAACCTCTTGAATGCCGATTCCATGTGGCCACTCGTTCCTCGATATTGTTGAATCATCCACGGCGAGGACAGTTTTTGGGATTACAAACAGATTGATGATGTGTAGAATTTGGGGTTGGATTGATGGTAGAGATTGCAAGGAGAGAGTTAGAGGGTAACTACCCTCCCCTTGCAAGTGACCTACCGCCTCATTTTGCTTATTCCTCACTCCAGAACCCTCTTGTTCAACTCCTTCAATATTTAATGTTTTCTTTTGGTCTCAATTATTCTAGTGCTTTCTAAATCATTTTATGGTGTGCACAGACTTATTTTTGACCATTTTTTTCACTGGTAACGTCCTATTTGTCCTTCTATGCTCAAATTTTCACTTTTCAGGGTTTGTCGTGTCAACAAATCTAATGTTGAATTTTTTATGTTATAGGAAAGGATATTTGTGCCCATTCCAATTCTGGAATCCATCTTTATTCCTTGCTCAGCTCCTCCCCTCAATATGCAGCTCAGGTAACAATAAGTTTGAGTGCATGTGTATTTCTTTGAAAGGGCTTACCCACAGAAGTTTCTAATTTACTTTAACTTGCCTTTGTTTGTTTATAGGAGGGATTTCCTTTAAATTTTCTAAGGGTTGTATGGGGAGCACACAAGGTTACTCACTGGGGTCCAGACCCTTAGTCAAATGACCTCTAGGTGTGATCGTAATACCACAGGATGAAAATCACAGTGTTTCTTATGTTGAAGGTGTATTTTGTTCCTTGTTTTCAAATTTACCCAGTGACCCAAAATGGTTTTTGCTTCGTGCTTTTGTTGGGTTTTCAATTAATGGGATATAGCCATTGATAACTAGTACCTTCTCATTTTAGAAATCCTCAACCTTAGTTGGCCACAATAGGGAAGAAGATGGTTCTTGTTTTAACTTGAGAGTCACTCAAGCCAAGTCACGGTGACTACCCTAAACAGTTACTTCTATCTTGTAATCTTATCATGTTTTTGTTCTGTTCCAGGTTCACTGGTTTATGCTACTGTTACACTGTAACATGTTATATTGTATTCCTCGTTTAACCATATTTTCTAGAACATATTTATAATGGGTGGTAATGCGTGAATTTTTTCTTTAAATTTCTGTAAAATGTGTGCATTCATTGCAAGGTAATCTTTGTTTTCTCGAAGTTTACTTTATTAGAATTCTATTAACACATTTTATTCCACCTATGATTGCTAGACAAGAATTCTTAGTTTCATTATAAAATATTGCTTCTTCATTTTTATAGTGGTCTTTTAGGTATTAAAGTTAGGGTTCTTCCTACTATACAAAGCTGATAGGACTAAGGGATTGTTCCTTGGCTTCTAGAAGATGGCATAGCCCAGGGAAATGACCCTAAATCCTTCAGTTCCATTGCTATTATATAATTTATTTTTTCTCTTTTTCTTATAAAATGAAAATGCCCCCACTAATATTGGTTCAAATGTATCAGTGATTTTCTCCCTATTCTAGCCATGTCCCCTCAGATAGACTCAAAACTCCACACCATTATCTTGAATAAGAAACTTCAACTTGGAAGGGTTTTTATTGCCTCAACCTGCAAAAACATTCTCGACTCTTCCCATAGTATGTTTGTTTTTACTACAACTACAATGACTTAAACATATATATGCAATATCATTTTGGCATCCCTAAGTACAACACCTACTTGAATTACACAGAGTAATAGTACCATCTTTGTTTCCATTCGTACTCTAGTCAAATATAGTCATTTCTAGGATTGTACATGGTTTTTCCTTCTCAACACGTCTCATTTTACCAAAACTGTTAGAGGCACTGCTTTTAGTTTTTAAAGAAATGTATTTTTCAACCAAAAAAAATCACACCTTTTACTTTTAACCACTAGTTTATCAAATTATCGAAAAACTCACAACATCACATAATTCAAATGCATATTAGCAATACCATTCTCTCAATATTTATAGAAATTTACACACAAGTTTCACTTCTCTTATATAATAACCAGATTTGGAATTACTAATGAGGGTACCAAGTTTATAAATACTTATTTGTTACTAAAACATTTCCTACCACAAGGTTACAAAAAGGAGGATGCTCCTCCTAACCTGCAAGAACCAAAATCAAACCTGGTAGTCCCCCTGAGCCAATTTAATGCTATAAACTAGTGAGGCCAACTTGTCTCTTGACCACCTATTCCCAACCAGCTTTAGTCACTGACAATTACTGAGTTCCACTAGCCATCCAGCTCGAGAACTCACATATGGTTTTCTCATTATTCACGTCCTCTTAGACCTTGCAATACCAAGTATATCTCAGCCTCTTTGCCTCAACTTCACTATACCCTCTTGGGCTCCTTGGAATGAATTTTCCCACAGAGAGAGAGAGAAATCTGGAAGCTAACCATCATCCCTTAACTTCATTAACTATTTTTGAACATGAAATATTGCATCACATCCTTCCTTTTGTATCCTTGTAGCCGACCACTTCTTAAAACATTTTACTAGAAATATATATATTTATTTGTATACAAAACATTCATAATTTTTAAGTAAGTCGTCATTCTAATTTTACTATAGTAAAACAAAGTAATACTAAAAGTTACCCCAACAACTGAGGGGCATCACATCTTCCCCCCCTCAAGAGAAACACCGTCCTCGGTGTTTATTTTCCTCCAGAATAGGCTTGCATATGCTTCCTGCATAACTTGTTCATCGTCCCAGGTGGCCTCTTCTAGGATGAAGTGATGCCATTGCACCTTAACCCGGGCGATAAGTAATTTCTGCAACATTGTTTCTCTCCGACCGAGAATATGTAGGGGCTTGACTAGGAATTCCCTATCTGTTTCGACCTATATTCAAACAAAGTCATTGTTACACTTGTAATACATCACTGAAAATGAATTCTACAAGGGATTTTTTAGTTACACTACTTGAACATCTTGCCATTGAATTATGTGTCTAGGATCATGTATGTATTTTTTAATAGGGAGACATGAAACATGTTATGAACACGTAAATGGCCAGGGAAAGCTAATTGATAAGCTACTAGACCAAACCAAGCAATAATTTGGAAGGGGCCACAAAACCGAGGGGCTAATTTAGAGCAACCATTCAACCTCAATGTGCTTCGCCTAAGTTTTACTCTTATATAAACATGATCCCATAATTGAAACTCCCAATACGATCTTCGTTGGTTGACATAATTCTTCTACCGATCTTGGGAGGCTTTTAAATTGGATCATAACTTTTTCACTGTAGCCTCCATGTCCTTAAGCATGTTGTACCCTAGCATTAGCTTATCCTCTGAGCTGTTCCAATTGATTGACTCTCTACATTTCCTTCCATACAACACTTCAAATGGACTCATTTTCAATGATGCATGGTAAGCATTGTTATAAGAAAATTACACCAAGTGTATATACTCTTCCCATTTCGTGGGTTGTTGCATCACTTACATCCTAAGCATATCTTCTAACACCTGGTTTATTCGCTCAATTTCCCATCCGTCTGCGGATGGTAGGTAGTACTAAATTGTACCTAGGTGCCCAAACTAGTGAATAGGGCCTTCCAAAAAGAAGAGGTAAACTTCACATCTCTGTCTAAGATAAACATCTCGGGGATTTCGTGTAATCTAAAAATTTCTTTCATGAATATGTTGGCGATTTGTATGGCCTTATAAGTTGATTGGACCAGAATAAAATGAGAAAATTTTCTCAACTTGTCTACTACCACCATTATAGAGTCATTCTATCTTTTCGATTTGGCAGTCCAGTAATAAAGTCTAATGTCACAATCTCCCCTTTCCATTCAGGAATATGTAGAGGTGAAGCAAGCCAACTCGATACTGATGTTCTGCTTTCACTTGTTGGCATTCCAAACATCGTGCCAAATACTGGGTTGTTTCTGTTTTCATGCTCCAGCACAAATAGTCCTTCCTTAATGTTGTGATCAATGTTTGGTTTCCGCATGCACAGTATGTGGATTTCTATGATATTTATCTAAAAGAAACCACTTAACAACTTGTTGATTTGGTACGAAAATGTGATTCATATACATCAACATCCCTTCACTGTTAACATCATAGCCTAACTTCCTTTGAGAGATGTCTCCCTATTTTTCTTTCTACCATAAAAATTGGTATTTTAGATATTTTAGAGAAACTTCTTTTATCTTATTTGAAAAGTCAAATTTGATTATAATAAATGAAATTTCGTAGATACAATTCAGTCTTCGACTTAAAGCATTAGCCACTCAATTTTCCTTTCCCTTCATATGTTTAATGTAAAAGTCATATTCGCTTAAAAAACGATTCCATCGTGCTTGATGAGAATTTAGGTTTGGTTGATGGAAGACGTTTGTTAGGATATTTTGGTCTATCATAAGAATAAATGTCTTTCCCAATAGATAATGTTGAGAAATTTTCAATGCATGAACTATTGCAGTGAGATCTAAGTCATAGGCTAAGTAGTGTTGTTCATGTAATTACTTCAACTTTCAAGTCTCATATGCCACCACACGACCAACTTGCATCAATACACCCCCAATCCCAGTTTGGCATGCATTGATACAAACCAGGAACTAGCTCAGATCTACTATCCTTAGAATTCGGGTTGTCTCTATTAAATGCTTTAGTTGCTCAAAGCTTTGTTGGAAGTTCGTAGTCCACTTAAATGCTTTCCATTTTTTTTTGCAAAGACTTAAGGGGATAGGCCACCTTAGAAAATCCTTTTATAAAGTGGCAGTAATACCCAGTGAACCCCAGGAAAGAATGGATATCCACCACATTCTTGGGGACAAGCCACTCCATGATTGTTTTAATTTTCTCTAGGTCTACTCCTATGCCTTCTTGTGTGATAATATTCCCCAGATACTACATCTCTTCCTTATAGAATTCACATTTATTGTATTTTTCATATAGTTCATGTTCTCTTAAGGTTTGTAACACAATTTGTAAGTGCTTGTGTTGTTCTTCCAAAATTTTAGAATAAATTAAAATGTCATTGATAAAAATCAATACAAATTTGTCACAACACGAATGAAATGTTCCATCCATGAGACTCGTGAATGTAGCTAGGTAATTAATTAGACTGAAGGGCGGAACTAAAAACTCGTAATGCCCATAGTGGGTACTAAATGTCGTCTTATATATATCTTCCTCCTTTATTCTGATCTGATGATATCCCGATCTTAAATCAATTGTAGAGAATACCTTGGCACCCTTGACTTGATCAAACAGATCATCAAATTTTGGAAATGGATATTTATTTTTAAAATTTGATTTGTTTAGCTGCTGATAATCAATGCACAGTTTTAGGGTGCCATCCTTATTTTTTTAAAATAACACCAGAGTTCCCCATGGGGATACACTGGGGCGTATATAGTTTTTATCCAACAATTCTTGTAGATGAATTTCCAGTTTTGTGAGTGATCCAAGTGGATGTTCGTGGCCACCCACCTATCCCACTTGGACCCTCACAACTGTCTCTTTCAGTTTTCTATTTTCCTTAATTGTAGCACAATTTACTATTTTTAGCAGTTTTTCGGGTCCTGAAATTCCGAAGCCTTTTTAAGGCCCTAAACGATGTTTTTTTGGAAACTTGGGGGAAACATGGGTCCATGTATCAATGTTTCTCTTCCCAAATTTGTAGTCATCGGATAGATCTTTCTAATGGGGTATTGTGCACATCAAACGAAGATCGTATGCCAAAGTTACGACCCCGAGAAGTTGATGTACCAATTTACCCAAACAACGCCCATAGTTTGGTGTTTCATCTCCTAGGGTTAGGTTTTTGGATGTTTAGGGTTTTCCATTGTTTCTCAACAATAAATAGGCCTTCCAGACTCATTGTAAGACAGTTCAGAGGCATGTAGCCACCACATCTATTCTCAGAGATAAGCTACCATCGCCTGAGCTAGTTTATTTCAATTTCTGTGTGTAAGCATATTTCAGTATTTTACATTAATGAAATGAAGTATTATTTCTATTGTATCTCTGTATTTATGGTTATCTCTGTAATTTGTTTTGTTCCTGTTTAAATCCGAATCAGTGGTATCAGAGCGGTCTGCTCTTTCTCTGTTTTTCTTTGCATGTCCCCAACAAGGTCAGGATATAAGGAGTTAGGGCTTGAACTGGTCGAACCTCTGTAAGACCAGCCTCACAAATCTCGACGGCCTCCCATGGCAGATGAAAAGAAACATGAGGGGGCATGATTTCCTATAAAAATCTTGCTCAAAGAAGCCCTCAAGTGACAAAAGAATGCGATGATGGAAAACTTTTCCCAGATCTTTCAGTGGCTACCCAGAGGTGACGCAACAGCTTCCAACAACTACTCAGGAAACGCCACACCCTTTAAGGTACAAGTTAATTTTGAAATCCCCATATTCAAGGGTCAGATAGACACAGATGTCATAGATAAATGATTAAATCTACTAGAAGGTTATTTTTCTGTTCATGATTTTTCCAGCCAGCAAAAGATCACATTTTCACATCTCAAAGTAGCCCCCCATGTCAAGGACTGGTGGGAAACCTACTGCAAGCAGAAGGATGAAAGTACGACCTCATTGTTTCAGCCACACCCACTTGGAATTAATTCTTGAATGCCATCAAGGAGCAATACTACCGTCCCAAAAGCTATGAGGACAAATACATAAAGTGGACCACACTACCGCAGGGAAGGGACCAAGATGTGTCAAAGTTCACAAATATTTTTCATACCCCTCTTACAAAGTTGGGTATGAAGGATTATGAGATGCATTTTGTACTCAAATACCGCGGTTGCCTACACAGGTACATTTAGGATGAGATGAGTTCTTGAACATATCCTCGCTTGGCACAACATATCGATAAGATGTCAAAATCGAGCAATAGTTTAAACATAAGAAATGAGACTTGGATCTGTGAATCTGAAGCAAGGGAAAGGCTTCCCCAAACTGCAGAACCAAGGAAAAAGCCAAGATGGGGTGACCCAAGATATCCTGTCGAAGCCACAAGAAAATAACAACACCATGAAGCCAAAGAAGGACACAGGAAAGTGGTGTGAGTTCCATAAGAGCTCCAGTCATAACACAAGTGAGTGTCAGACCAAGAAGTCGTTGGTGGCCAAGTTGAAGGCTTCAGAATCAGATGCATGTCCCAACCTTGAGTCAGAACCCGATAAGGGAAATGACAAAGGGAACAAAATCATTGATGTGGAGCCCAGCACTACTGTTGCCACTGCCAAGGTCCAGAAGAATGAGCTGAAGATCCAAAGGAGGGGAAGTGTCTTTTCCACTCACAGATGTATGTGAAGCATTCACCACTGCAATTCATTGTTGACAGTGGGAGCCAAAAGAACCTCATTTTAGTAGAGTTCGTTAAGCATTTGGGCCTACCAACTACCCCACACCCGCAGTCGTACAGTATCGGGTGGCTTCACCAAGGATGAGATCTTTGAGTCCGCCAGCAGTGTCGCCTTCCCTACAGCATCGATCCCTTCACAAATGAGGTATTGTGTGATGTTGCACCTCTTGATGTTTGTGATGTACTATTAGGCCAACCATACTTATGGAGGCGACATGCTGTGTATGAGTCAAGGCCTTGCACTATTATTATTTCTTTGGGTAATTCATTATACTAGATACTGGAGGTAGCCCCACCAACCGCCACCTCTTTGATCACTGCTAATAAATGCAGCAAGCTCATCTCCCACACTAGGAAATTCATTTTCTGTCTAGTTTGCTCTCAAAGTAAGGGGAAGATCATAGCCACATCCATTAGCCTCGCGAAGGGTTCTTCCACGCAGCAGCAACAACAGAGGGATACGGTCATGAAAGAATACAAGAACATCTTCTCCTCACCCATAGGGGTACTATTGCACTTTCAGGTAAAGCATTCGTTCGATCTGACTTCTAGAGCACCTCTACCTAATGGGTTGATATATCGTCACTCCATTCTAGAAAATGTAAGTACAAGCAGTGACATGATCAGCATTAGGTACCACACAAGTTTCAAGCAGGCAACAATGTCTGATTGCATCTGCAGAAAGAACGCCTTACAAGAAACTAGCAGAAGCTCAGACCACTCTGACATGGTCCTTATACCATTACCAAGGCAATGGGAAACAATTCTGTGGAGCATAGCATTCCTACATTCTTATGCTTGCACTGATTTTTTAATGTGGACTACCCTTGACCATGTTTCCCAGCATTACTAGACACATCAGAGGTTGCAGAACAACTCACCAGGGACCAAGTTTAGCAGAAGTTCCCTCATCTCATGGAGGAACTCAACGCAATGGGGACCATTGCTTCCTGAGGGGGCAAGAATGATCTAGGTGGATGTTGGTGGCCACCCACCTATCCCATTTGGAACCCCACAAATGTCTCTTTCAGTTTTTCAGTTTCCTTAATTGTAGCACAATTTACTATTTTTAGTAGTTTTTCGGGTCCTAAATTTCCAGAGCCGTTTTGAGGCCCAAAACGACGTTTTTTGGGAAAATTCGGAGCAATATGGGTACATGGAATGTTGTTTCTCTTCCCAAAATTATATTCCTCGAATAGATCTTTCTAACGAGGTATTGTGCACGTCAAATGAAGATCGTATGCCAAAGTTACGACCCTGGGAAGTTGAAGTACCAATTTACCCAAATGGGGCCCACAGTTTGGTGTTTTGTCTCCTAGGGTTAGGATTTTTGATGTTTAGGGTTTTCCATTGTTTCTAAATAATAAATAGGCCTTCGAGCCTCATTGTAAGACAGTTCAAAGGCATGTAGCCGCCACATCTCTTCTTAGAGATAAGCTATCAACGCCCGAGCTAGTTTATTTCAGTTTGTGTGTGTAAGCATATTTCGGTATTTTACATTAATGAAATGAAGTATTATTTCTCCTATATATTTATATTTATGGTTATCTCTGTAATTTGTTGCATTCCTGTTTAAATCCAGATTAGTCGTATCAGAGCAGTCTGCTCTTTCTCCGTTTTTCTTTGCATGTCCCCAACGAGGTCGGGATATAAGGAGTTAGGGCTTGAACTGGTCGAACCTCTGCAAGACCAGCCTCACAAATCCCGACTGCCTCCCATGGTAGATGAAAAGAAAGATGAGGGGGAAGGAGATGCTATCAAAATATTGCTCGAAGAAGCCATCGAGCGACAAAGGAATGTGATGATGGAAAAATTTACCCAGATCCTTTAGCGGCTACCCAAAGGTGACTCATCGGCTTCCAACAACTACTCTGGAAATGCCACACCCTTTAAGGTACAGGTTAATTTTGAAATCCCCATATTCGAGGGTCAGATAGACGCAGATGTCGTAGATAAATGGTTAAATCTACTAGAAGGTTATTTTTCTGTTCATGATTTTTCCAGCCAACAAAAGATCAC
>APFE031691267.1:6749-64058 GCA_000404065.3 Pinus taeda | reverse complement strand
CTGTCAAAAGCTATGAGGAAAAATACATAAAGTGGACCACACTGTAGCAGGGAAGGGACAAATTTTTTTCACAAATATTTTTCATACCCTTCGTACAAAGTTGGGTATGAAGGATTTTGAGCTGCATTTGGTACTCAAATACCATGACTTCCTACACAGGTACATTCAATAGAAGATGGAGTTCTTGAACATCTCCTCGCTCGGCACAATGTACCGATACACTGTCAAAATTGAGAAGAAGTTTAAACAGAAGAAATGAGACTTTTGATCCGCGAATCCGAAGCAAGGGAAAGGCTTCCCCAAATTGCAAAACCAAGGACAAAGCCAAGACGGAACGAACCAAGACAACCCATCAAAGCCACAAGAAAAGAACAACACCACGAAGTCAAAGAAGGACACAAGAAAGTGATGTGAGTTCCATAAGAGCACCACTCATAACACAAGTGAGTGTCGGACCAAGTAGTCACTGGTGGCCAAGTTGAAGGCTTCAAAATCAGATGCATGTTCCACCCTTGAGTCAAAACCAGATAAGGGGAATGACAAAGGGAAGAAAATCATTGATGCAGAGCCCAGCACCAATGTTGTCACCGCCAAGGTCCAGAAGAGTGAGCCTGAAGATCCAAAAGAGGGGGAGCATCTTTTCCACTCACAAATGTGGGTGAAGGGTTCTCCGCTGCAATTCATTATTGATAGTGGGAGCCAAAATAATGTCATTTTAGTAGAGGTCATGAGGTGGTTGGGCCTACCGACTACCCCGCACTCGCAGCCATACAGTATTAGGTGGCTTCACCAAGGACGAGATCTCTGAGTCCGCCAACAATGTCGCCTTCCCTACAAAATCAAGCCCTTCACAGATGAGGTACTGTGTGATGTTGCACCTCTTGATGTTTGTGATGTACTATTAGGCCAACCATACTTATGGAGGCAACATGCTATGTATGAGTTAAGGCCTCGCGCTGTTATTATTTCTTTCGGTAATTCATTATACAGGATACTAGAGGTAGCCCCACCTACCGCCACCTCTTTGATCACTGCTAAGAAATGCAGCAAGCTCATCTCCCACACTAGGAAATTGATTTTCTATCTAGTTTGCTCCCAAAGTAAGGGGAATATTGTCACCACATCCATGACCCTCGTGAAGGGTTCCTCCACGCAGCACTAGCATCAGAGAGATACGGTCATGAAAGAATACAAGAACATCTTCTCCTCACCCACAAGGGTATCGTTGCACTGTTAGGTCAAGCATTCATTCGATCTGACTCCTAGAGCACCCTTACCCAACGGGTTGATATATCATCACTCCATTCTAGAAAATGCCAAGTACAAGCAACGACATGATCATCATTAGGTACCACACAAGTTTCAGGTGGACAACAAAGTATGGTTGCATCTGCAGAAAGAACGCCTTACAAAAGCCCATCAGAAGCTTAGACCACTCTGACATGGTCCTTACACCATTGCCAAGGCTATGGGAAACAATTCTTTGGAGCACAACATTCCCCAATTCCTCCTCTTGCACCGAGTGTTCAATGTGGACCGCCCTCAGCCATGCTTCCCACCATTACTAGACACATCAGAGGTTGCAGAACAGCTCACCAGGGACCAAGTTCAGCGGAAGTTTCCTCATCTCATGGAGGAACTCAACACAATGGGGACTATTGCTTCCTAAGGGGGGAGAAATGATCCAGGTGAATGTTGGTGGCCACCCACCTATCCCACTTCAATCCCCACAACTATCTCTTTCAATTTTTTAGTTTCCTTAACTATAGCACAGTTTACTATTTTTAGCAGTTTTTTGGGTTGTGAACTTCTGGAGCCATTTTGAGGCCCTAAACGATGTTTTTTGGGAACCTTGGGAGAAACATGGGTCCATGGACCACTGTTTCTCTTCCCAAAGTTGTAGTCCTTGGATAGATCTTTTTAACAAGGTATTGTGCACATCAAACAAAGATCGTATGCCAAAGTTATGACCCTGGGAAGTTGATGTACCAATTTACCCAAACGGGGCCCACAGTTTGGTGTTTCGTCTCCTAGGTTTAGGTTTTTGGATGTTTATGGTTTTCCATTGTTTCTCAGCAATAAATAGGCCTTCGAGCCTCATTGTAAGAGATTTCAAAGGCATGTAGATGCCACATCTCTTCTCAAAGATAAGCTACCATCACCCAAGCTAGTTTATTTCAATTTCTGTGTGTAAGCATATTTTAGTATTTTACATTAATGAAATGAAGTATTATTTCTAATGTATCTCTATATTTATGGTTATCTCTGTAATTTTTTGTGTTCCTGTTTAAATCCAAATCAATGGTATCAAAGCGTTCTGCTCTTTCTCTGTTTTTCTTTTTATGTCCCCAACAAGGTCGAGATATAAGGAGTTAGGGCTTGAACTGGTCGAACCTCTACAAGACCAGCCTCGCAAATCTTGACAGTCTCCTATGGTAGATGAAAAGACATACGAAAGGGCAGGAGATCCTATCAAAATCTTGCTCGAAGAAGCACTCAAGCGACAGAGGAATGCGATGATGGAAAATTTGCCCAGATCCTTCAACGACTACCTAGAGGTGACGCATCGGCTTCTAACAACTACTCTGGAAATGCCACACCCTTTAAGGTACAAGTTAATCTTGAAATCCCCATATTCGAGGGTCAGATAAATGAAAATGTCATAGATAAATGGTTGAATCTGTTAGAAGGTTATTTTTTCTATTCATGATTTTTCCAGCCAGCAAAATATCACTTTTTTCACTTCTCAAAGCAGCCCCCCACGTCAAGGACTGGTGGGAAAATTACTGTGAGCAGAAGGATGAAAGTATGGCCTCACTATTTTTAGCCGCACCCACTTGGAATTCATTCTAGAATTCCATCAAGGAGCAGTACTATCCTATCAAAAGCTATGAGGAAAAATACATAAATTGGACCACGCTGCGGCAGGGAAGAGACCAAGATGTGCCGGAGTTCACAAATATTTTTCATACCCTTTACACAAAGTTGGGTATTAAGTATTATGAGCTGCATTTGGTACTCAAATATTGTGACTGCCTACACAGGCACATTCATGACGAGATGGAGTTCCTCAACATCTCCTCGCTTGGCACAGCGTACCAATACACTGTCAAAATCAAGAAAAAGTTTAAACAGAAGAAACGAGACTTTGGATCCGTGAATCCGAAGCAAGGGAAAGGCTTCCCCAAACTATAGAACCAAGGACAAAGCCAAGACAGGGTGACCCAAGACAACCCATTGAAGCTGCAAGAAAATAAAAACACCGCGAAGCCAAAGAAGGACAAAGGAAATTGGTGTGAGTTCCATAAGAGACTCACTCATAACACAAGTGAGTGTCGGACCAAGTAGTCACTGGTGGCCGAGTTGAAGGCTTTAGAATCAGATGCATGTTCCAACCTTGAGTCAGAACCAGATAAGGGGAATGACAAAGGGAAGAAAATCATTGATGCGGAGTCCAGTGCCACTGTTGCGACCACCAAGGTCCAGAAGAATGAGCCTGAAGATCCAAAGGAGGGGGAGCGTCTTTTCCACTCATAGATGTGGGTGAAGGGTTCACTGCTGCAATTCATTATTGAAAGTGGGAGCCAAAAGAACCTCATTTCAGCAAAGGTCATGAAACGGTTGGGCCTACCGACTACCCCACACCCGTAGCTGTACAGTATCGGGTGGCTTCACTAAGGACGAGATCTCCAAGTCCGCCAGTAGTGCCGCCTTCCCTACAGCGTCAAGTCCTTCACAAATGAGGTATTGTGTGATGTTGCACCTCTTGATGTTTGTGATGTACTATTAGGCCAACCATACTTATGGAGGTGACATGCTATGTATGAGTCAAGGCTTCAAACTATTATTATTTATTTGGGTAATTCATTATACAGGATACCGAAGGTAGCCCCACCTACCGCCACCTCTTTGATCACTGCTAAGAAATGCAACAAGCTCATCTCCTAGACTAGGAAATTTATTTTTCTATCTAGTTTGCTCCCAAAGTAAGGGGAAGATCATCACCACATCCATGACCCATGCGAAGGGTTCCTCCATGCAGCAGCAACAACAGAGGGATACAGTCATGAAAGAATACAAGAACATCTTCTCCTCACCCACAGGGATACCATTGCACTGTGAGGTCAAGCATTCGTTCGATATGACTCCTAGAGCACCTCTACCCAATGGCTCGATATATCATTGCTCCATTTTGGAAAATGCCAAGTACAAGTAGCGATGTGATCAACATCAGGTACCACACAAGTTTCAGGAGGGCAACAAAGTCTAGTTGCATCTACAGAAAGAATACCTTACAAGAGCCCATTGGAAGCTCGGACCACTCCGACATGGTCCTTACACCATTACCAAGGCTATGGGAAACAATGCTTTGGAGCAAAAGATTCCCCCATTCCTCTTCTTGCACTTAGTGTTCAATGTGGACCGCCCTCAACCATGCTTCCCACCATTACTAGACACATTAGAGGTTGTAGAATAGCTCACCAGAGACCAAGTTCGAAATTATCTTTATCAAAGAATTATTGTTAATATATCTCATCAAGGATTTCATAAAGACCCTTTCATGAATAGCTTCTGCAATAATGATCAAGAATCACAGGCTCCCCCTAACTCTATGCATCATCTCTTTTGGCAAAGTCTTCCCATCAAATGCTTAGATTGTTGAAGATCAGGTCAATAACATGTGTTGTTGGCTGGAGAGTTTAAGGGACTTTTGGATTGTATTTTCTTCCTTCTCCATACTTGTGTAACTTTCTTATCTAGCATAATTCTAGCTTGAGAAGGTGCCCAAATCAAGTTGCAATTTCGTGCCATATGACCAATGTTATGACACTTGAAGTATTCTATGTTGTTCATGAATAAGAATTCATGACTTCTTCTTGTGAAATTGCTTCTCGGAGATTGACGGGGATCATTATAAGCCCCACATTCTTTTTCCATGTGTCCAAAGTTTGTACAAGCATAACAATAACCAAGAAATATACTTTGGTACCTAGGAGAAGAAGGTTTCCTTGATGTACTTCTGAAGTCTTTCTGCCTTGAGATCCTTTGATTATAACCATTGTTTCTTGCATCCTTAACATCATTTGCATTTCTTCTTGGAATAGGATTTGCTTCATTGTTGCCTTGACTCTTATCCTTGCCTTTGCTGGAACTGGGAGCATCAACATTTCTTTCTAGCTTCCTCACATCCTTTTTGTTTGAAGTATGGTCACCCTTGCTTGAGGATTCACCTTCATAGCCAAGACCTGATTTATCAAATGGAGATCTTTGATGGCTGAGCATGTCATCCAAGCTTGAGAACTCTTCAATATTTGGTCCATCCCTTCAACCTTTTTCCTGAGGGAGACAATCTCTTCTTCCAACCTTTCACAATCATTGTTCTTCTCAGCAAGTTGTTTCTAATCTATTTCTTAATACATATTGCTTCATTTGCTTCTAATTTAAGGGAGATGATATCTAACTTCATTTTGAAGATTTCTTCATTTTCCTTTGCTAGACTGCTCTCCATTTCTTCCTTGATCCTTGTAGCTTTATATGTTTCGTCCTTGAGAAGGTTGATGTCATATTTTACTTTGAAGATTTCTCCATCCTTTTCTTTTAGTTGACATATCATGGTGTTTCTCTCCTTTTCTGCTTCATCAACCTGTGCTTCTATGATTGTCAATGCTTCCATTGTATTCTCAACTCCTTGTGCTTGTTCCCTTGCTTCTTCTAGTTGTGATGTAAGGGAGGAGACCTTTTCCTTGTATTGACCAATCTCTGCTTCAAGTTTTTTCAAGCTCTGATGCCTTGTTCAAGGTGGCTTGACAAGTTATCTTCCTGTTTCTTTGCTTTATCCAATTGATTTGTCATGGATATCACTTCTTCATGATGCTTTCTTTTGATTTGATGAAATTCCTTCTTAAGATTGGCAAGGTATTCATCCCTTTCTTGTACTTGAAGCTTAACAAGGTCAAATTTCTTCCTTGTTTGGTCTTGGTCACTAGCTAGTGCTTTCTTATTAAGTTCCTTGTTTTCCTTTCTCAAATTGATAATCTCTTCCATGGCAGCCATAAGTTTAGTGAGGAGATCTTCTTCAAAATCTTTTTCATTCTCTTCATCTTCTAGGTCTTCTTTAGCCTTGATGTCATCATTCTCATTTTCAACTTCTATGATGGGTTCTAGATTTCCTTCTTGGTTTCCATCATCTTCTTGACTAGTGGTCATGGTCAATGCTCCTTTTGAGTGAAGGTCATGAATTTTGTCCCATATACCCTTCGCTGATGAACATTTTCCTAAATTTTTCTTTATAGAATCTAGCAACCCATTCAAGATTGCCTTCATTTCTTTTGCATTGTACTCCTTGGATTCTCCATCCATCATGCTATCAACAATCACTGATTTCTAGATTTCAATGCCTTGAGTCTTTAAGAAATTCCTAATTCTTGCTTCCCATATATCAAAGTTTCCATTGAACCATGGAGCCTTCACAAATTGATTGAATTCTATTTCAGTGGTAGAGGGAGACACATCTTTAGGAGGATTGGAGACTTTCTTCCTTGGATTTTCCACTTGTGTTCTAATGATCAGCCTTCAAGCTGTTAGGCTTTGAGTGAAGGTACTGACTCTAGTACCAATTGTTGGAAATACTGAGAGGGGAGGTGAATCAGTATTCCTTTTCAATTGTTATTTTTACCAATTAAATAATTTATATTTAGAACACAAAATGAACAATAGGAATAAATTCTTTTATTAATATAATCTTTACAATAAATCAAGTACAATATATATAGGGATCCAACCTATTTCCAAGCACCAACTTGGAATTTTTGTGAGGCTCCAACCTCTAGGGCACCAACCTTGAATTTAGGAGCACCAACTCCAAGGACACCAACCCTTCCAATTCTGAGGCACCAACCCCAAGGGCTCCAACCCTATCTTTTCAAGGCACCAACCTTGGATTTAGGAGCACCAACTCCAAGGACACCAATCCTTCCAATTCTAAGGCACCAACCCCAAGGGCTCTGACCCTATCTTATCAAGGCACCAACCTTGGATTTAGGAGCACCAACTCCAAGGACACCAATCCTTCCAATTATGAGGCACCAACCCCAAGGGATCTATCCCTCTACTATATATTGTCTAGATATGTTTGGTAGTAATTATTTGCTCCCAAAATCTTCTTCATTGAGTTCTGTCAATCTACAACTTCACTTTAGTCTCCATGCTACATCATTAATGAAAACCTTGTCCCATAGAAGGTATCACCATTGCTCTTCATTATACCCAAGAAAAATATCCAAGTCAAATTATGATGACTAATACATCATGGTCTTCAATAGTCTCCACAAAACTTCAATGTTTCTACAATGAACTGAAATAAGCTCTGCACAAAGACAACTCTTTGTTTCAACCCTCTGTCCTAACTCTCACAGTAACTGCTTTGGGAGTGAGGCTTCAGAAGTAACTATTTCAAGGATGACTTCTTCATAGGAGTGACTGTCACATTTTCATATTGAGTGTTCAATTAAAAACAACCATGTTCATACTCAAATAATCTTGTTAGATCTGCAAAGCATCCTTTTGAACTGTTATCTGAATCACTATCAAACACAGGTCTGATCTTTTCAATAAATAACCCAGTCAACAGAATGTTTGACCTTTGGCTTCCTTCTTCTTCCACTGGACCTTTCATCTTCCTTCTTCGCTCGCTCGACCTTCGACTTCCACTTTCATTCGTTCAACCTTTGGCTTCCTTTTTCTTCAGTTGGACCTTTTGGCTTCCTTCTTCAGTCGCTCGACGTTCGGTTTCTACTTTCATTCGCTCGACCTTTGGCTTCCTTTTTCATTCACTCGACCTTGGATTTCTTTCTACTATTCCTTTGGCTTCCTCTGTCTCTTCAAGTTCATGATTTGTGAACTTCTTTATGCTTTATTTTTATGCCCAAGATAGATACTTAGAACTGAAGTGTTTTAACTCGTTTTTATACGAGTTTCACTAATGACCAAAGGACACGTCTATTGGAGGGAGGCTGAATTGTATATTAACAATATATATCGGAGATTCTTTTATGCATAGAATTGATTATTCACAGAAACCATATAAGAGCTGCTATACCCACATGGAAGTCCCACATGCCACATCATCACCTTTAATCCTGCAATCGCAATATCATGAGAATCGAAGTCATTCCTTTAATCCTACAATCACAACTTCATAGAAATCGGAGGTTTTACAAGTGTGCACATGCTCTGTCTTCTGATGGAGTGTATGCGATATTCAATGAACTATTTTTAATGAATCCATGCGGTCCACAATATTATCGCAATCGGTGGTCCGAAGGTGACAACTCTTATGATTTGGGTAACTTCCCTGATATATGGATGTGATACTACATAAAGGTATGTTCTAATGGAGCTATCAAGTTCGCGTATTATATCGCAATCTATGGTTTGTAGGACTTCGACTGGCACACAGATTAAAATGGCCTTAATGCCCACAGTTGACTGTGATCTAAGAGCTAAATATGAGATCGATGGACATGATTGAATGTGGGACTTCGGCCATGATCAAGGAAATCTGTACTTTCCTACCCCCACAATTCCTAAACACCATCGATCTATCGATCCAGATCTATTCCTCCACCATTCTTCTTCCGCAAGCACTTGGTATGATCTTCGTCGTTCATTTCTTGACTCCAATATATTGCAATCGGGGGTTTAAGCAGTGTTTACATAACTTAATATAATCGAACCCCTGATAATGCGACAATATAATTTCTCTGATAAAGTGTCGATATCTTAACTCCTCCCTATAAACTGCTTTCGATAAATTACTTCTCTTCTCTTGTTGGCTTTCAATGACTTATTCCTCTTACTCTTTGGCTTTCCTTGGCTTCTAATAGCTTTCCTCCTTGGTTCCACTATTTCTATTACATCTGTATTCAATCCTTGGATCCTTCATGGGCAACATTATGATCACAAGAAGTTTCCATCACAAACACTGCCATATTGACATCAATGACAACCTTGATCAATAGGATGTTCATCATTTTCACTCTTGTGAAGTGCATAAGAAGCCTAATATGATAGGTGTACAAGCTGGAAAATATGCCCTCACATGTAAAATACTTCATAATGATCCTCATCATAGGGGCATACTTGTTTTGAAGGAACCTAAAAGGAATGGTCCTCTTCTTTTCATTCTTGTACCTGGATTTGATGTATGGCTCATAGTAGTGCTGATCCAAATCTTGTGCTTTATACCATTTTTCCCCCACATTCAAAATCCTTGTATCATCAGCAATGATGGAGGAGGAAACTATAAATGTCACCTAGACAAGAGTTACCTTGTTATCATAGAGACTGGCTACAAAAAGCCTGGTCAGCTCAGGATGATGTTGAATTCTTTGTACCTGCTCACAAAACTCGTAACACCCTAGTTGCCTGAAACCAGAGATAGTCATATGAGAAGATTGTAACACTTTGATGTTTGATGGTTCCTCTCTGATAATTCAGCCTCCCTTATGTGGTTTTCTCTGATGTTGAGGTTCATCTCCCATGCTTTCACTACCACTATTTTCCTCCTCATAATCTTTATCTTCTTTATCCATTTGAATATGAAGCTTTAGAAACCCTAGAGAAGGTAATCAAGAAGTGAGTTATGGTGAATAGGGATAGGGGAAGGGGAGAAGATTTTGTGTGATGTAGGATGAGATATGTATGATGTGAGAGTGAGAAGGAGGGTATTTTTTAGTAGGGATTGTTTAGTAAGTAGGAGTTTAGGGATGTTGTTTTGGGGATTAGGGTATAGGGGATAGTTGTAGGGATTTTTTTTGGGGGATTAGGGTATAGGGGATAGGTGTAGGGATTTGGTTTGGGGATTAGGGTATAGGGGTGATATTTAGGGATATGACAACAAAATGTGGGAATGAGGGATGTGACAATAAGATGTGGGAATAAGGGATATGGTAAGCAGGGAGGGTTTTTAGACAACCTAGGGTTTGAAAATTTAAATAGCAAACAAACTCAAAATTCATGAAATGAGTGCTGGGAGGATGGTTTAAGGAATGTACTTACTTTCTTAGAGGCTCTAGGTAGAGAAAGAGAGATTTATATGGTTGTTAGGGTAGTCTTGGTTTTTGTTGGATCTATGCGCAGCGCCTTGTATAGGTGTGCAGTGCTCTATTGTATGTGCAACGTCGTGCAAAAATACACTGGCACATAGGCTCTATGTGCAATGCTCTAGTTGTATGTGCAACGCTCCCTGCTCTATGCGCAATGCCTCCATAATTTTTCCCTATGCGCAACGCTCCTTGCTTAATGCGCAGCACCCATGGTTTGCTTAGCCACCAATTTGTTTCAACTCCCTTCTCTCTCTTTGTCAAATGAATATAATGAAGTTTGAAAATTGATTTTGAAATCTTATATAGAGGGTGATTTTGATTTTTCCTTAGAAAAAACCCACTTTATAATTTTTTTTGGAACTTTTACTTTGTCTTCAAATCTCAGTTTAATGCTTTTCTTTCTTTGTCTCTTTTCAGGTGGATGATGCTTTGATTGAACTGATTTCTTCAATGGCTCATTTCTTATAGCAAGGAGAAATTCTTGGCTAGCTTATGGGAACACTTATTACATGAAATGACTTGAATTACATCAAAAAAAATATGAATCGACTAAAATACTCTATTTTCATCTCCAAAACATGTTTTTGAGATGAAAATTACATCAGTGAAATCAGATCTTTGTACAATAACCATGACTTACTACCAATCACTCTTTGTTTATTGGTCTTCCTCATAGCTTTACTGCCCTTTATTTACACTGAAACTATGCTTTTGACGTTGGAAATGAACCCTAAGACCTAATGGAAACATGACTGCCTTGACTCTAAAAATAACATAACTGAATGCAACATGGAGATGGGTCAGCAAATGTACCTCATGAGGGAAAATTTGATTTTTTTAGAAGAAGACAACCATCAATGGACCATTTTGGCATGACCTAGTGGAATGATAAAAAATTCAGTATGAGACACCTAAAATGAAAATGCAAAGAGAATATTTGATACCTGATGGAAGTATGCATATACTAACACTAATATTGGCCTTATTGGGGATGAGAGCTCCCTGGAGTTGTCAAGAACACTGTAGACCAAGTTCCTAGCTGATTAGGCCAATACGGTCAAACAAATGAAAGACTGAAAACTTTTTGAAATTTTTGAAAAATTACTCAATACAAACAAAAAACTGACTCAAAACTGACTCTATACTAACTCAAAAACCAACTAAAAACAACACAAAGCATTTAAGATTTATAGCCTTCACTTCGGGCCCCAAGCTCAAATGACATTGTACTTCAAATCTTGCAAGGAAAGAAAATTGGTATATACAATGACAGTAAAACAACTTCAATAAGCTGCATCAGAAATAATAGTGTTTCAGGAGCCTACCATCCATTGGTCTTCCTGAGCATTCTTGACCATCCATTTCCTTTAATAAAAATGCATTTTGTCCTTAATAGGCTGAGATTTATAAGGTCCTTTCCACAGATTGTCAAACTTACCATGTTTCCCTTTTTCTTCATTTCGTGCATCAAAATCTGATTGTAACCTAAGTAGTCATCTAGTAGTTACATTCGTGATGCTCCAACTACTCTTTGCAGAATGTGGTCCATCTTAGGAAGAGGATAATTATCTTTCAGTGATACCTTATTTAAGTTCCGGAAATCAATGCACAACCTTATCCCTATGGTCTTTTTTCGTACCAAGACCAAATTTGAAACCCAATCAGATAATCTAATTGGAACAATGATACTAGCTTTAAAAAATCTATTTACCTCTTTTTCGATGGATGGAAGCAGCTTTGGGTTGATCCTCCTCAATTTTTGTCTAAAGGATTTTTTATCCAGCTTGATAGGAATGGTGTACTGAATGATGTTCTTGTCATATACTTTCAAATCTGAGTAATCCCACGCAAAAACATTAGAAAATTCAGAAAGCAACTTAACATACTTAGCCTTTGACTCGAGAGATAATGTTTTTGATAACTTAACAAGCTTGGGCTGGTCCGTTGTCCCAATGTTTACATCTTCAACTCCTTTGTCAGTAGGAACCAAGGTTGGTTTTCTCGCCACATCATCTTGATCAAACAACTCCTCTAAAGGTATAATACCTCTAGGAATAACATTATGCTTCAGTTTTAAAACATCCATTTGATTTACCTCAATGTCTTGTTCATCAGAATCACAAACATCATGAATGAAAGCATCCTTAAACTTCCCTTCATTCTGCAAAAAGGAATTAATTTCATTGTCATCCCAGAAAACTTGCCAATATCTCAAATTATCGGGAACAGTAGGCCTATGTTTGACATGAATTTCAAATTTATTGCTAGAATTCATTGGAATTTTCAGATTTCTCATTGTTGTAGCAAGTGAATCAACAATGATTTTTTGATTTCTCGGCACCGTTGTCAATGTGTATTATGGAAACATCTTCAAGATATCTAGGACTGCGTTCCTATAAGATCTCATCCATGGATGCTTCACTTGATATTCTCCTTTGACTTGTTTAATCACTAGCTCTGAGTCACCATAAACATAAATCCTTTTCACACCCATCTTCTTCAAAATATTTAGACCTGTAATCAATGCCTCATACTCTGCTTCATTATTAGAGCAATCAAAAGATAATTTATAGGAACACTCTAACATTACTTGGGACTTTGTCTGGCTGTAAAATAGGACTTTGAATCCAACTTCCAATACCTGCACCATCCTTACCCAAAGCACCATCGAAATCCATGCTCCAAAGGTTGTCTTTGTCTTCCAGATGTTGGAATTCTTATTTTGTTTTGATCTTACCTTTGTTGGGTACTTCATTTTTCTGTTCTTCGCTGACTTTTTTCTCCTATTGAGGTTGCTCATAAGGAATTGCCACTTTTTTCTTTTCTTGATTAAGAACTACTCTAAAACCTTCGGAAATTTTTGGTACATCATCTACTTCAACGAGCTGAATATCTACATCATTCAATCCACTATCAATGTACAAAACAAAAGAATCTAAATCTGTATGTACAGCATTTATCAGATGATTGATGGGCTTCTCTTTACTAGTGATCATATATTTCATCTTATTTTCCTAGTAAAACTTCCTCAATTGACCAAAAATGGGAAAGGTAGCATAAGATAAGTCAAGTTGTAAAGTGCCTTTGAGTTTGGCTTTCCACAATCTAGACAATAGCATACCAAATCGAGGTGGTATATAAGCTACTACCACGTCCATCAAAACATTCTTGTTTGGGATTTGATCTAAGGAAACCACCAAATCTTTGATGAGACCAATGCAACAAACTCTACCAGAATCAAATGAATACAAATCATGATATTTTCGGGCGATATCCAGGCCCAACATTTCCATGATAACCTTGGGCATCAAATTGTGGGAAGCTCTGGAATCAAGCATATCATTATGAAGAATATAATCATGTGGTCTAAGACTCAAATAAAAGGGCAGGACTTCTCTATCTTCTAGCTGACCTTCTATAGCTAGACCAAAAATAAGTTCAGGATGATCATCCTCAACATTCACCATGTCTGACAAAGGATCAATTTGCAATATTCTAGATACATGGTGTTTGTAATGGCTATTCTTAACAAGCTCGGTCAAAGGAATGAACACTTTCAATTTAGCAATTTCACTTTCTAAATTAAAATATGTAACTTTTTCTACCTCTTTAACACCGATGTCCCTCTTATCTATTTGCTCCTTTGTTGCACTATCCTTTTTTTGATTGTCTTTCTCTTTTACAATTGTACTTATTGATGGTCTATTTACCTTGCTAGGATTCTGATCGGCATGATCCTTTCATTTTTTCTGATTGTTTGAGAGATCATTCTTTGACTGAACATCCTTCCTCTTCTGAATAGGACTGATTGGTACATCTTTGCTCCTCAAAGAATATTGTTTCTGTTGTGCACTCAAAGCATTCATGTAACCATGCTGATAATCATCAGATTCAGCCTCCAAAAGCACATCATTTGCTAAGATGTAGTCCTCATCCTTTGGAATGTCGAAACTTTCTGCATACTCCTCATATTTGGTCAGAAATATAGGCATACCATCTACAGTGAAGAAGTGATTTGTCTCAATTATCGAATCTTCCTCCTCTTCTTCTTCCACTCCTTGAACATAATTCTGTTGTAACGAGGTTCTGATTTGCTATTGTTATGCTGGTTGTTCAAGTGCTTTTTGCTCTCTTTTCTCGATTCGGAATTGGGGCTGTCGTTGCCCTCTAAAGTTTGGGTTCCGGATCTGCGGTTCATGTCTATCTGTGATGGACAACCAGTCAACCATTCTTTCCAATCATTCAAATCAATGTATCCATTTAGACATCTGAAGTAGATTCTTCTTCTTTCATAGTCACTCTTTTCTCTGATCTCATTCTTGCTCTTTTAGCCAGCAAATTCACTTCTACGCTCATAGCATTCTTTTGCATGTCTTCTAGAGTTGTAGGATCATGTTCACACAACTAATATTCCATATCAACATCAAATCCATCTGGAAACTTAAGAAAATCCAATACATCCGATGGTTTGATATTTGCAGGGATAGCATTGTATACTGCATTAAATCTCACACAATAATCTTGCACACTTTCGCCAACATTTCTTTTGATTTTCTCATATTCAGACAGAATCTGAAGGGGATTCTTCTTCACCTCCCACTGATCTAGGAACTACCTCTGGAGGAAAAGTAGAATAGTGATAGAAGTTGCTAGTAGGGCTCTGAACCATTTATGAACTTCTCCTCCAAAACTTTGTACAAATAGCCTCATCATCACATCTTTGATTTCAACTTCATGGAGGTAAAATAAATCACTTATCTTGTCTACGTGTTGTTGAGCTGTAAAAGTTTGGGTGTCGTTGAAGAAAGGTATTTTGGTTTGATAATCAGGGGGCATGGCACCAGGATTTTGAGGAAAAACAAGGGGTGCATATCAGACAGCCATAACTGAAGGTGGGGGAGGTGGTGGATTTAAAACAAGGATTGGGATATTCGATATAATCAAAGCGGGATTAAAGATAGATTGAGTGGTGTGAACAATCTATGAAGAAGAAGGCGGAGGATGAGAGATAGTTTGAGTGGTAGTAGATGCAATGGAAGTATTTCGAAAATCGAAAGATGGCCTATGAATCTTATTTTACACCCAAGTGTTTAAGTTTTAAGAGAGGTTTTGCAAATGATCAAGAGTGTGAATAAGTTGTGACCCTGATTTATTATGTGAAAACAAGTCTTCAACATGGTTATGAAAAGATATAGAGGAATCAACAATTGTTTCATCAATCCAACTTAAATATTTACTATGAAATAAACTCTGCTCAAAATTAATATCAAACTCAATGTCTTGCAAAGTATCTAAGCTTTTTGGGAGTGAATTAACTGGAGGAATGAAATCCTCACTTGATTGTTCTCCAGCTAAACTAGATTTCCCTACAAATTTCATATATTTTCACCCAATTTTATGAGGATCACTGACAATGGTTGGAGGATTCGGATTTGGATTAGATCTGGTGTACTTTCGGGAAGAAAGTATGTCTAATTTTGAAAATTAAGATATTGCTTTACAACTTTCCAATTCAGCCTATGATTAAATTCTAAAACTCATCATTCACAATCTTAAGAATTCAAATAAAACATCTTACTGGGGTGATTAATTTCTGATCCTTCGTTCCCTAGTATGGTTGCCACTATATTATCACCTGGATTGAACCTCAGGCTGAAGGAAGGCAATGCCAGGGTAACCACAAACCACGCTTAGCCAAGTAGCTAGCCCTACTAGGCCAGGAGAGGGCTCTCTCCATAAGGATCTCAGCCAAATTGACTGGATCTAGAAATTGATATTAGGCTAGGTATAGTAGCACAAGGTTTGATTTGATTTTTAAGGGTTTTTCTGGATCAGAAGGAGCCAAATAGTTAGGGCAAGGAAATTAGGTCAAAACTACAGGGTGTTCAATGGGGCAAGGTAGGCACAATGATCAGAACTTTAGAGTTTGATGGATGATATGAAAAGACAGGTGAGGAGCTAGGAAGAGCATGTAAACCTCATGGATTCTTCCTAAACTAAAGAAAACACAGACTGTGAAATGTCTACCCAAAACAGAGCATAGAAGTTATGGATTCTGCCTTTCAGACTTGTATACATTCACCTAAAGAGCATGAAATGACGAAATGGAATCAAAAATACATTTTAACACATGAAAAAATAAGAAAAACTGAACTAAGCATCATACCACATGGATCCCAAAGAAATAGCTGCAATTTTTCATTAATCTCCTGTTGTAACAGATACAAAATAATGTCTATCAAAGCCTTAGCATCCCACTGAGTCTAACCCTTTACAATGAGAAAGAAAAAGAAGATATAGAAATTAATTCAACCTCCTCCCATCCTTAGGGGTCGAATTCCTAAGATGAGGAACTTAATCCATCAAAATCTGAACAAGAAACTAGAATCTAGGCAATCCTAACAACTTGCCTCTGAAGGAAGGAAACTGATTCATTTGTCCTCAATATAACTTTTGATGCAACGAATCTACCCTCCAGTAACTAATATCCATCCTATTTACATTCCTAGTCACCATTTACATCAGGCAAAACATCGTCCATAAGAGAAAACCTAAAAATTACAGTCATGGCACAGTAAAGTGAAAATTCAATGTAAAATTGTCCTATCCGCAGTGCTCAAGCTCTATGTGCAACACTTTTTGTAGGGCCATTTTGGAGGCCTTTCTGATGTCCAAATTGAGCTCATGATAGCTCATTGGATAGCCTATCCTGTATAATTTCCAAATATTCCTTTATTTTCCCATTTGGAGTTGATTTTACCCCTCAAACTCTATTTCTCCCAAGACTTCTTCTATGCACAACGCCATGTTCAAAAAGAGGGCAGAAAGGTCATTTTGGGTGTTTTTTGACCTTTTGACCAACTATTTTTGCTCCAAAAGATTATAAAATGCACAGGGAGCATGCTTATATCATTAGAAATCCAATGTGGTCTTTGTTTGGTCATTGGATGCTCCTAGGAAAAGCACAACACCAGTGGCATTCCGCATAGAGCCAATTTTTCTGAGTCAAAAATTGCTAAATTCTTCAAAAAGGCAAAAATTCTCAAAACTTACTCAAAATTTGTGGAGAACACCACCATCAAGTGTCTGGATCTTCAGTAAGTAACCTAAGCCTATCACCCTCCTTTTTTCCTTTGAGTGCTTGTTTTAGCCTTGTCTTCATTTGCTTGACTCTGATGTTACAAATCTTGTTACGGGTTTTGTAATGGCAAGCCATGTGCCTAATGATTTGATTGTCCCTGTTGGCCCTTTGTAGAAGCTTCTCCAAAGGAAAACTGACCTTGTCAAGCCATGTTTCTCTATTCTCTTCAATCTCCTTTTCAAGCCTTTGTTTTGTAGTCAACGCAGCTAGGGTCTCTTCCTCTTGCATTATTGATTTGCCTTTGTCACCTTGCCTCTTTGCTTTGAGAAGTTCCAACTCCATGAGGACTTGTTTGTCACTTAGCTGCTTGTTCTCTTGCTCAAGGTATGAAATGACATACTTATCTCTCGCTAAGTTGTCCATCAGTGCTTGGATCTGTGCATCTTTCTCCTTTATGATTATATTTTCATTTTTCGCCTCATCTTGAGCCTCCAATTCAACTATCTCAATGCCATGATGAATGTGTGGTTGTTCTAGTTTATCATGTTCCATCAAATCAAATTCCCTTTCCTCTTCATCATTGAGGCTTTCCTCCAGCATCTTTTATTTCCCTTTATGCACATGTTGTGTTGATGAAGAAGGCAAAGCCCCTTCCACAGTTTGTGGGGCAAACATCCTATGAGATGATGAAGAAGGCAAGGCCCCTTCCACATCAGGTGGAGTAAACACTTGCCGATCCACTGCAAACAAATTTCTAACCCCTCTCTGATATGTTTTGTAGGTTTCTGGCTTCTCAACAACTTTAGTCTCTTTAGCCTTCTTATTTTTCTTTAATTTGGAACTGTTGGAAGTCCTTTCTGCTTCTTGAGGCATCAGTGGAGGAATCTAAGGACCATTGAAGATGTCATTGGTAATAAATGTATCCTAGGAGATGTTGAGGAGGTTGATATGTTGTAGTAAAATCATATTAATCAAGGAATAGTGATAAATACTATTCATCTGCTGGGGGTATGGCCTTTTCTGTAAAATGTAGGCCATCTTCTCAATGTTCCTGAATAAGAAGTATGGGATGCTCATGATTTTCACTCTTATGAAGTGAATAAGAAGCCTAATATGATAGGTGTACAATCTAGAAAATATGCCCTCACATGTAAAATACGTCATAATGGTCCTCATCATAGGGGCATACTTCTTGTGAAGGAACCTAAAAGGAAAGGTCATCTTCTTTTCATTCTTGTACCTGGATTTGATGTATGGCTCATAGTAGTTCTCATCCAAATCTTGTGTTTTATACCATTTTCCCCCACATTCGAAATCCTTGTACCATAAGCAATGATGGAGGAGGAAACTGTAAATGTCACCCCGAAAAGAGTTACCTTGTTATCATGGAGATTGGCTACAAAAACCCTGGTCAATGCAGGATGATGTTGAACTTTTTGTACCTGCTCACAAAAGTCATAATGCCCTAGATGCTTGAAACAAGACATAGTCATATGAGAAGCATGTAACTATCTGATGTTTGATGGTTCCTCTCTGATAATTCTGCCTCCCTTATGTGGTTTTCTCTAACGCTGAGGTTCATCTCCCATGCTTTCACTGCCACTGTTTTCCTCCTCCTCATAATCTTTATCTTCTTTATCCATGTTTTTTGAATTTGAAGCTTTAGAAACCCTAGAGAAGGTAATCAAGAAGTGAGTTATGGTGAATAGGGATAGGGGAAGGGGAGAGGAGTTTGTGTGATGTAGGATGAGATATGTATGATGTGAGAGTGAGAAGGAGGGTATTTTTTAGTAGGGACTGTTTAGTAAGTAGGGGTTTAGGGATTTTGTTTGGGGGATTATGGTATAGGGGATAGGTGTAGGGATTTTGTTTGGGGGATTAGGGTATAGGGGATAGGTGTAGGGATTTTTCTGGCGGATTAGGGTATATGGGTGATATTTAGGGATATGAAAACAGAATTTGGGAATGAGGGATGTGACAACAAGATGTGGGAATAAGGGATATGGTAAGCACGAAGGGTTTTTATACAACCTAGGGTTTGAAAATTTAAATAGCAAACAAACTCAAAAATCATGAAATGAGTGCTGGGAGGATGGTTTAAAGAGTGTACTTACTTTCTTAGAGGCTATAGGTAGCAAAAGAGCGATTTAATGGTTGTTAGGGTAGTCTTGGTGTTTGTTGGCCTTATGTGCAGTGCCTTGTACTGGTGCACGACGCTCTGTTGTAAGAGAAATTCCATGTAGAAATACACTAGCACACAGGCTCTATGCACAACACTCTTGTTTTATGTGCAGTGCTCCCTACTCTATGAGCACTGTCTCCACAATTTTTCCCTGTGTGCAGCACTCCTTGCTCAATGCGCAACGCCCATGGTTTGCTTAGCCACCAATTCGTTTCAACTCCCTTCTCTCTCTTTGTCAAATGAGTATGATGAAGTTTGAAAAATGATTTTGAAATCTTATATAGAGTGTGATTTTAAATTTTCCTTAGAAAAAGCCCACTTTATAATGTTTTTTGGAACTTTTACTTTGTCTTCAAGTCTCAGTTTAATGCTTTTCTTTCTTTGTCTCTTTTCAGGTGGATGATGTTTTGATTGAACTGATTTCTTCAATGGCTCATTTCTTACAGTAAGGAGAAACTCTTGGGTAGCTTATGGGAACACTTATTACATGAAATGACTTGAATTACATAAAAAAAAATATGAATCAACTAAAATACTCTATTTTCATCTCAAAAACATGTTTTTGAGATGAAAATTACATCAATGAAATTAGATCTTTATACAATAACCATGACTTACTACCAATCGCTCTTTGTTTATTGGTCTTCCTCATAGCTTTGTTGCCCTTTATTTACACTAAAACTATGCTTTTGACCTTGGAAATGAACCCTAAGACCTAATGGAAACATGACTACCTTGACTCTAAAAATAACATAACTGAAACCATAACTGAATGCAACATGGAGATGGGTCAGCAAATGTACCTCATGAGGGAAAATTTGATTTTCTGAGAAGAAGACAACCATCAGTGGACCATTTTGGCATGACCTAGTGGAATGATCAAAAATTCAGTATGAGACACCTAAAATGAAAATGCAAAGAGCAAATTTGATCCCTAATGGAAGTATGCATATACTAACACTAATAGACTGGACAACATTAACCTCAGAGGTTTTACCAAGATTTGATGGGGTTTTCGAAGAAGGATTAGAACTAGTATTCAAAAAAAAAAAAATCTTTGAAGAAGCTTTAGTGGAAGGTTGAGATATTGATCCAATAGTACCATCAACAGGTGGTACATCTGGATAATTTGAAGATGCTAGATCTGAACATGGCCTTGGAGCATCAAGAAAAATTTCATAAAGCATGCCAGATTGGGAATAAACCAAATCCAAAAACTGGGCATAGGCAATGGCTTGATCCTCAATAACACAACCACCCATTGCTATATCTACAATGATTTTTTTTACAAATTCTTGGTGAACCATTCGGTTAACAACACATCGGGGATTTCAAACTTGATGAGGCGAGGCTGACGTCTCCATTCATGGATGTGATTAGAGATATGGGTATCAGTATCCTACTTCATAGACATGAGAAAGTGGGTACCAGTTTCATAACGAACTGGTAACTCGAAGTGGGTGAGGAAGGCCATGGCCAAAGAGTTGAAGTCTGCATAGGTACCTTGAGGCAACTCGATGTAACACTTTGTGGCAACACCTGTCAAGGTTTGTTGAAAGAGGTGAAGATGAAAAAAATTGTCAATGTAGGATTTGGAAGAACACCATAAGTGATATTTCATCACATGGGCCTAAGGGAATTCTTTAGCTTTTCCTTCGAATTTGGGGAAATCGCTCGGAATCTTAGTGGGAACTGGAGGCCAATAAGGAGAATGAAGTATCATATCATTATTAAGCCTCGAGACATCGAACAGTTCCAATGTTGCTAGAAACGACAATTTCAGGTTGAAATGCATGTAAGGCCTTTGATAAGGCCCAGTCTGTGGGTTCCAACCCTGTTGGTAAGGGTTATGCCCCCAAAGTGGAGGATTTTGACCATAAGGGGCTTGATTTCCCCCCACTGAGGGATACCTTGACCATAAGATGGATTCTGCCTAGGGTAGGGTTGATATTGACTCGCCATAGGTCGTTGATAACCATAAGGTGGATAAACATTGTGTTCGGCATATGGATTATATGGTTGTTGCAACTACTAACCCTGGTAATAAATTTGTTGTCCCTATTGTTGTAGGGGTTAGCCTTGTTTCTACAAGGTTTTACCTTGTTGATATAAAAGTTGAGTTTATTGTTGCAAAGTTTGAGCTTCTAGTTGCAATGGTTGACCTTACAGATACAAAGTTTGTTTTGATTGTTGGACAAAATGTGTTTGTTGTTGCAAAGGTTGTTGAAACTATTGAAGGTTGCCCCTGCTATTGCAAAGTTTGTCCTTGTTGCTGTAAAGGTTTTTGAATATTTCCTTGAGGGATTCCTTGTTGGTACTGATAATTTCCAATTGGGATTTGACCATATGCACTAGGAATAGGATTTTGACTAGGTTGCACATGAGGACCTACTTGCAGAATATAAGGTGGATTTTGCAGTTCTTGTGAACCATTTGGAACATAAGACTGTTGGAGGGGTATCTGAGTTGTCTAAGGCTATTGATACTGGACATTGCTAGATTTGGCTGGAATAGATGATTCAACGAGATTAAGAATACCACTAATAGGTTGACTTACTTCAACCATGTGAGGTTATGATCCACTCACATGAGTTCCACCTGAGACAAGAGGGATATTTGTATTTTTCCCCTTAGGCTACAGATGAGGCAGTGGCACATTTTTTCCACTTGATGGGGGAATCGAGGAAATTACAGAAGTATAAACCGAAATTGACAGTTGCATCGGAAAGGAAAGTTGAAACAAGGTAACATTTGTGATGGAATTGACGATTGAATCGGAACTGAAGTAACGGCAGTTTGCACAGGGATATGAGAGGTCACGTTAGGAATAAACTGACCAGAAGTAGGCATAGCATTTGATGACCAAATTAGATTTTGGTATAATGAAGAAGCACTGGGAGTTCCTAAAACTAGTTGAGATAAGGTTGTATAACCATGTGGAAGCATAGGCCCACTGTTTTCAGGAGGTGATTGATATGGAACTCTTCTTACATACGGAAAGCCTTCGAAGGAAAGTCATATTCGAAATCATTATCAACACTAGGAGTGTGGGTACTGGAGATTTCTAGAGGACCTCAAGGAGAGGTTGGAATCTCACCTTCTGAAGCCATAGTTGGAAACAACTAGCAAGGAGGCATCTGAGATGGACAAGGAGATAACTCCAAAGGAACACCAGGTTTATCGTATGGACTATAAGGATGTTGAGGAGATATCACAAACGAAATAGAGGATTCAAAGGGTATAAAACAAACCTCTATGGACTCTCTGGGTTTTATGGATCAGACTCCTGAGACAACGATGAATCTCGAGGTGGGGGGCGAGAAGAAAGGGGTTGGATACATGGGACAATTCCAAGTACAAAGCCTTGGGCTTCAAGTGACTTTGAAATTCTAAGATCAACTCCTTGTGAAGACCCTTCAGTAGCAGACGATGAACAGGACCTATGATATGAACACAATGGTTCAGCTAAGATGACCTTCTCTCAAGAGTAGAAGGATAAGAGATGATTTTGTTGAGGGTTGATTAAAATTAAAATTTACAAGGAATTACTCAATGTAATGCCAAGAAGCAACTGCATGGGTTTGACATGTTATCATTGGCAAATTTATGACATGAAACAACAAACAAATAAAAAAGGGTGATGTTAGGCAAGAGGGTTTACCAAGTATCTGTGAACCATTATATACACCTTAGCCAAAACCAAGGACTTGATGTACGATAGTCGATCTCCCCGAATGTTGTGTTCGGTGTATCATGTTTACAAGGCGACTGAATCGGTTACGTATGGCTAAAGGATAACAACCTAGTGGGGTCTCCCCATATATAATCGACAGTATGGGGATAAAAAATCTATGTTAGCATTGTCTAATGCATAACCGTTTAGTGATAACATCCCTATATACTTGCCATACTGAAGTGCCTCCTATATACCCAAAAGTACTAGAGAACCTTCGATATACTTCCGTACTGGGATGGGATTTTACCCCCAGGATACAATGCAGGCAATTAATGACAATTGTTACGTTTAAAGATGTCGGAACACATCTCTAGCCTAGACCTTTAGATATTTGTGTTAGGTTACAAATGCTCCTTATTTTAATTGAGGTAAAGTTTAAGTTTATCTTGAATTAGGTTTCAATTTTATGGCTCAAAGATGTCACCTGAATTCCTATAATGTAACTAAATGAGAAAAATGAAATATTTTCATTCGATGAAGGCTAAACTAATGAGGGAAGAGAGACAACCAAACAAATGCATCAATTAAGCAAAATGCATCAAAACATAACTCCCTAACTTTTCCAATGAAAGATGCAAACATGAAAACTACTCTTTCACTTTCACTAGCAAATGCAATGCCAAAACACAATCCTATGAGAAAAAAAAATAAGTTTTATTTCACTAAGATGCACTAATCTTTTTGTTTTTTTCCTTTTACTTTGATTCAAAAATGCAAACTACTACACAATCAAAGGGGAGAATGCAATTCAAAACAACTAAAATGAAAATTTCATTCACTTTTGGTTTTGAATGCAAATAGTTTCAAAAATACTTAAATGAAGAAATCCTTTCACTTTTATTTTCGAAACAATGAAAACAAAACAAGCATTCACTTTCAGTTTTACCGAAGCAAACAATTGTAATATACATTTGACAATGGAGAAAAAGCAATTTTCAAAGTACCAAAATGATCCAACAATAATGAAAATAACTTCACAAACATGAACCGAAAGAAACTTGAAAATGGTGTCATGACTGCAGCAAAAATCATAAATGGAAACAATCAGTCTCACAGAGACAAGCCAAGTGATGAGTGAAGGGTGACCTAGACCTAGAAACCTTAGAAAGAAATCTAGCCTCAAACACACATCAAAAATCCAAGAGACAATTGTAATCACAAAGGACAACAATCAAGATAAACACACTATAATTACACTGGAAAATCACTTGCTGGGGTTGAAAACCACTGAAAGCAAGAAGAAACCATAATTTTCTTCTATCCTCTGGGATCATCACACCTATTAAAGGAAAAATGGCAATGAAAGTTAGAGCAGTGCGACTGTAAATTCAAAATCAGTTCCGATAGTGCTTCTCTCAAAGCAAAAAATGCAATGGGCGAGGAAAATAAGAAAAAAATAAAAAATATTCAAAACCAGAGCAGGATCAACACTCTCAATAAAAAACCAGTGACTGCATAAATTTACAGTGATGCACACAAGCTAAGAAATCGACGATTGGTCAAACTCACCAGAGAAACTTATCGAAGGAATGGATGGAAAGGTTATAGCATCCCTAGTGGAGTCGCCATTTTGTTGTCTAGGTAAATCCTCTACGCAGATAGAGACAATACCTCTAGCTCAATGAGTGGGACTAATAACTAACATGACAATCTATGAGACACTTTCCTAAATTACAATCGAAATTAGAGAAGAGGAAGGAGACCTACCTCATTCTAATGCTATAACACACTCCTTGGTTGAAGATCTTGATCACTTGCTCCTTAGTCTCATCCCTATTGTTCACAGCATTTGAATTCTAGCTCAAGAGGCCTAAAACACAACAAAGCATATAAGTGCAACAAAAATAATCGAATGTAATCAAATTAACAGATCAAGGAGCATTAAGATAAATGATGCATTGACACAAGAATTTATGGAAAGTGAACCAGTAGTTGTATTTATTAGTGAATAATAGAGGAAGCATACAACCGAAGCCTTGATGTTAATAAGCCCTCCTTGAGTGAATGTCTGAGTCCAAGCTCAAGCTCTCCAAGCACTCGTCTAAGCCAAAATTAATAACATGTAGGCACTATCTCAGCATAAGGGTGCAAATAATCAGAGACCAACCATTTGGGAATGGGAGAGGATGAATATATAGGCAAGGAGAGGGAGTTAGGATCTCTCCAAAGATAGGGGAAGGCCCTCTCTCAAGGAGGAAGCTCATAAGGATAATATCAAAGGGAAATATTGGGAGAATTAGACCACATCCACAACAAAAAACCTCCAGCTCGTCGTTCTGGAAGCCTCTAGATCACAAATCTTCTTGTCCTCTTTGGGAAAACTTACCTTTTAGGGATCACCGTGAGTATCCAAGTAAAAATCATGTTGTCAGCACAAGGCTAGTATGGTGCAACTCGCCATCAACACGAGTTTCCAGCTTCACAACGCTAGCCTTGAAATTAGGGTTTTGAGCTTACTTCTTCAAGGAAGGCTCAAGGCATGTTTTCATCAAGTCTTCAGGGAGGATCTAGACTACATATCAAGATGGGTACACTACATAAATGCCACGTTTCAGGCACTCTAGGCTATGACACAGGGAAGTGCAGGAGCCGTGACAAAATACTATGTAACACATCCAAACCTTAAACATCCCATACATTAGTTTTATGATAAAAATAAGCCTAAGAAAATAGTTCTAACATCAAATTATAAGTAGAATTAGACTAAGAAAGTGAGAAGTGAAAAAGGACATACTTAGGTGAATAAGGGTTGTTACAGTAATAAGATATGATCCTGTTGTTCAAAAAAGTATAAAAGAAATAGGAAAATAAGTAGGAAAAAGAGGATAATTTTGTGGCCCAACATCTCCCCCCAGCTTAAGCTTCTGCATGTCCTTATGCACACTCATGTCACTGATGCTTGACATTCTGAGAGTGAAGTTGTGTGAGGTTGTATTTTTCTGTCATGTCTTCACCTTTGGCCCTGTATCCTCGAGAAATAACCAATTCTCCCTCCCAAAACTTATTAGTAATAATATATGGATGTTGATATCGATGGGTGGGTAACCAAAGAAGAGGGAACTTGAATCTAAGTCCTATCCAGCCTACACCAATATTTTTAACACAATTAACATACCAATGAACTCTAGAAAGTGCTTGCTCAAAATTCTAATAACAATAGGGGTCTCCCTTCTTCAATTATTGTCAGGAAATATCCCATCTCAACTTACCTCCTTCTAAGGCACTAGTTCTCATTCCTTTAATATTTATCTGGCATCCACGTAGAACTGATTCTCGATGGTCCATCAGCAAGGGCTTAGTGGCTGGAAACTGCCATATTTTATTGTATTTGTTTGAGTTGAACTAGGTTCTCCTCTAATAAACAGTTCTATGTGTTCTTCATTAGTTGTTACAGTATCATGGGTAGTTTTCCAACCTATCTTATTTTGCATAAAAGTAACAAAATCCCTGAGTTGTATGTCTCCCACATAGGGTTTCAGATTGAATGATTCGTCCCCAAAGAAACTGAGATCATGTAGGTATAGTTCACACAACAAATGTTGTTTTGAGAAATTAGCACTTTGAAATGTTTCCAAGAAGTTGTGTATCTCCCTAGTCTTATATGGTCGCTTTTCCTTCAAGGTTGTTAATTGGAAGAGATAGTGCTTTTCTTGCAAATTTAAAGGACAAGAAGGAGAAGGAATCCTATTGCACATTAAGCCATTAATGATCTCATAAATGAGCTCCTTTTCTTGTTGTGACAACTTAACCTCTCCCTTTAGTTCCTTCACCTATTTCATTGCTTGATTCCTCTCCTTCTGAATTTTCACAAATTCTGCAATTCTTAATTTTTCATCCCACTCCTTAAGCTTATTGACCATTTCTTTGTGCTAATTTGGGAAGATGACTTCATGTTTGGGAAAGAGAACTAACTTCTCCCACTACTCTAGTACCCTCATTAAATCTCCAAATTTAACGTGAGCTTTTTTAGATGTTGTTTCAGCATCCTCCTTCTGATCTATTTTCTCCTCCTACTGCTCTATCTTAAATGTTGGTTCTTGTGTAATAGCAAAATCATTGATTGGTTCTTATTGTACAACATTATTTTTATTTTCAGTTTGCTCTATTTCAAATGTTGGTCCTTGTGTAACAACAACATCATAAACATGTTCTTATGGATTGGCAAATTGTTTTTCTTCTTCATGATCTACTTCGTCTGTTGGTTCTTGGTTGGTTCTTATGGAATAATAGGTTGAAATCATTTGTCATATTCCCCCACTTGTACTCCAACTGAAATGGTAACAGTCTCCATGATTTTATCCTCCTCAAGTATTTTTTGGAATCCCTTACAAAGTTTTTCTGAGATAGTAGATGATGCCATTTCTACAACCTCTTCCAACATATCCAATCCAGTTTCATTCTTAAAATGAAGTTTTTCTTTAAGCAAGGCAAGTTGTTTCTTTAACTCCTCATTTTTCTTTCTCAGGTTTTCAATTTGAACGAGAGGGTCAATTTTCATCTTACCTGGTGAAGTAACAACCTCTTATTCTTTTGTCTGCTCTTATGTTACTGGTCCTTCTGTCTATTGTTATTTCTCTAGTTCTTGTTCAAACTCCATTGTAACAACGGGATTTCAGATGTAGAGGGGCCTTGCTTTGCAGACTTCTCCTACCTTTCTTTGTTTTGTTTCTCCTCAAACCCATCATGTCCAGTTGTATCAGCATATTCCCCCTTAGCTATAGCACTAGTTTTTTTAGTCTCTTCTGATATAACAACTACTCACACCATTTTCCTAGGGTTTCTTCCACTAATTGGATTTTTCACTTTCTTTTTCTACACTATTACGTTCATTGACACTCCTAGCCTCATCCCTTCAGGTGTCTTCACTTCCTCAGTTCCATTTTTAGGCACAGTTGTTGTTCTAGCGATTTCTTCCTCCAACACTTCCTCTATAATTGGGCACCCACCTCGTCCTTCCTCTGATGAATCACTAGACACCACCAGAGGTTCTTCTATTTGTGTCCCCTTTCCTTGTGAGGATGAACTAGGGATCATTTGAATGGAACTCCACCTCTTAGGGTTCCATCAACAATTCATAGGAGGTGTATTAGCCCTAATCCGCTCAGAGCCTTTGGTTGTCTTTCTCTTGGAACATGTAGCAGTTTCAGTCGCATATGTTGTTTCAGTTTTGGATATTTCTTTAGTGCTTGGTGTTGTTTTAGTGCTAGGGGTTGATTAAGCACTCTCTTCATGCTCCTAATTTACACCAGCACAAGGTCTCACTATCAAAGCATGCCACGAGCTCCCTTGTATCTGTAACGAATGCATGATGATTAATTTAATGAACGCATGGTTAGTGACACAAGTTTCTGGATGTTTTTCCCCTTTCACGACATTTTCCATGTGTTGTAATAACTTCAACAAGTAGTATGGTAAATTAATCAACTACCCTATCCTCAAGTTTGCCATCAATTGAAAGTGATAATTGAAAATAATCCCAAAATGACCCTCACAAGTAATGAATTTTTGGATGAAGAGGGCTACATCTTGCCAAATGTGAGGAAGATATAATCTATCAAAATCCTTATGCTTGGGCATAAATTCTTTTCCCTCCTATAAGAATATGGCCTTAGCTTTAGGATTGGCCGCTTTCTTTGAGAACCATTTTTCTGCTATCCTATGTTGGGAATGGGTTCCCCCAAGAGCAGTTTTGGGGCTAAAAGCCCATGTTTTGGGACAATTTTGTAATAAAATTGTAAAGTTTCCGTATTTTGTGGTAGTGGAGCACGAAGGTGTCAAGATTCATAAAGGGTTGTCTGCCCTTATTTTGTAAAGTGTCAAGTCGGCTGTAAAGATCTACCCATGGTTCGTAGACCATGGGATTGTATAAAAAAGAGTTAAGTAAGTAAGCTCTAGGTAGAGAGAGAAGGAAAAAGCATTGGAGTTTTGGTAGAGAAGTCTAAGTTTTTTTAGGTCTTAGCGTAGGTAGAGGCTCTACAACTGAGTGCATAGAGGCCTAGGGTGGAAGTCCACATCTGAGTGCGCGGAACCCTTCGCTGTGTGCACAGGGCAGATAGAGTCTATATTAAATCGGAAGATATCAATAAAGAGAAGTATTCTGCAATTACTGTGTATTTAGTCTCTGTTAATGCAACTAATTATATTGCATTTTGGGTTTATTTTATAATGTTTATTTGATGCAAGAATGTATGTGATTATATATGTTAATTGAACGCAAGTAAAGATATTACTTTACGCGACGCTAACTGTGATTGATTAGTAAGATAAGTAAAACACTTGATATAACTTGGGAACCTATACAATACATTGTCATAGCTGCACGAAGTACCTAAACCATGGGTTAGGGTTGTGCGAAGGCCAATCATACACCTTCGTGGAGGTACTAAAGGGTGAAGTAAAGGGTAGATTGATAGAGCCTTAAGGCTTAGCAACCTGCATGAAAGTAGGGGCAGAGGGTATAAACTGACATCACGACCATCTTAGGGTGCAGAAACTTAGTTCCAGCATCCCCCCATACTGCTTTGGGTGAGACTTCGGTCCGCGCTCCGCGGGCTGATACCGAAAGGGCCAGTAGTGTAGGGATTTGTTTGGCTGACTAACGCTAAACCTGGGTTAGGGCCCACAAAGCCAACAAATGGTTCCATTGCCGGGACCAGAATCTACATGAGAGAAGTGTGATTTTGTATCACTGGAATCCAACTAAGAAATAGGTCAAAGACTAGTTGGATAGGAAGATCCACGAATTCACAGCGTAGGAGAACAGAAATCCACGACTGACAAAGGAATAGTGGCTAGACAAGTACCTATATATATAAATCCACGAGATCTTTTTCTTTCCAATTGAGTTATACGAGTGGATCACAAAGCTAGCGGATAGACAAAGAAGGTGGAAGCTTGATGGTACTATTGTCTGGACCCTAGAGTTAGTACAAAGACTGGAAGCCTCTAAGGATAAGATCACCTGCATTGTCAATCATTCACTCGATCATATCAAAGGGGGGTTTTTGACAAAATTCGCAGTTGATACCTCAATCAATTACAGTGAGGTGGAGCGGCACTTTTTCAAAGGTCCGTGAGGTAAGTACTTGAAGTCTTTAAACACTTCTATTAAGATGTTATTATGCAAAAAACAGGTTATGCGGCTACCTTGACGTTCAGAGCTACACAAAGTGGAAATACTTATAGGAACGAAGGAAGAAAGGCTCTTGAATATAGCCCACTGATTTCATCTCCTTTGAGTGACAAACAAGGAGTAGCACAAGCTTCTCCGCAAAGTGTAGTTCAGTTGATAAAACAAGGGTTCCCATGACTACCACCTCCACCTTCACCACCATCACCACCTGCAGCTTCGCCACCACCTCCACCCCAATTCAACATGGAGAATTCAGTGAAGCTACCTTTGTTTAAGGGCTTGGGAAATGAGGGTCCAAACTAGTTCTAGTTCGTCGTAAAAGCTATATGGGAAGCTCAGGGTGTCACAGAAAATCACATGAAGAAGGAAAAGTTGGTTAGTGCTTTATAGGATCGTGTGCTAACTTGGTACATCAAGTACTCTAATGATAGCTCAAATTCTGGGTTGGCAGAGATCCAAATTGTGCTGAATAAAGAGTTTAGTAGGCCTAAATCGAGGCGCAGTCGATTGTGGGGTTCAAGGAAATCGCAATGAAACTAGGTGAGACACCTTTGCTCTTGCCTCACCAAAGGGTTGCACTGTCACAACAGAAGATACGACTCAAGTAGAGGCCTTGGAGATTGCAATAAGACTGCATGAAACACCGATGCAAGATTTGAATCTGGGGGTTCAACAGATCCATGTGCGGATGCAAAATATTTTCCTCGAAATGCAAAGTTTGAAGCAAGACAGAACAGTTCGACTGGAGGCATGTGAAGAGATATGGTGTCTGAAATGTAAAGGTTAGGGGCATGACAAAGACCACTGCCTAGTCTTTGCGAACTATATTGCAGGAGGAGGACCGATGCCTTTGAGGTCAAAAGCCAAAGTAGGACCAAGCACGAGGCCTGTGTTGTGGTGCGCTATATGTCAGGTGGCAGGGAAACATACGACTAATAACTGTCATTTTCCGCAAAAGTTTTTACAAACACTGCAACAACTATTCTGCAGGTCGGTTGGGTATGATGAGCGCAACTATCGAAGTTATGAATTGATGATGGACAAAACACCTGCCTATAGAGTTCAGGCAGAAATGCGGCCTCCTGACCAGGGCATTAGGATGGCAAGAACAGGCTTCTAGGGGTGTGGTCAAGGCCGAGGCGAAGGAGGACCTAGCAGAGGTTGGGAACAGCTGATCTATTACAATTGTGGAGGACAAGGACACTATGCTTGTGAATGCACTAACCCAACGTGTTTGTCGTGCAAATATTGTACTCAGTTTGATCATGAGATAGAGGATTGTCCTACACTGATAGCGAGGAAACATGACAAAGGGTACTACCACTGTATCCAACTCAGAACCTACAGATGATGAGGGTTGAGCCTCGCAAAGAGGATCTGAATGTCAATATAGTGCTCCGAAGTGGAATGGCAATGGGCGATGATAAGGGGAAATAGTCCAAAGATAGTTCATGGGTTCGCAAAGCTTTAGTGAAGGACGCTGAATTTGATTTGGAGCGCACATGTGAAATGTTCATGGAAGCAAAGAAGAGCTTCATTGAGACCTCTACCTCATGAAACCGAGATAAACCTATTCAGAAAATGGACCCTTCTATGCTTACAACCTTTCTAGAGACCTACATGAAGTTGTTGCGCGATAGCAAGGTTGTGAAGGGGTTACAAGAACTTATAAATAGATGCATCAAAAACACTCAGGGTGAACCACGCGTGGTATAGAAGATTGGTAAGCATAAAGCAAGGACAAAACGTGAGATGAGACTGACCACGCAAATAGGAGAATACGAAATGGATCAAGTTATTCTAGACCTGGGGTCAAACGCAAACGTTTTGCCAAAGCAGACTTTGGAGCAAATGGGGAGACCCGCGTTGCAGTCATCTCTGATTCAGTTAAGGATGGAAAATCAACAGAAGATCATCCCCATGGGATGACTACAAGGAGTAACTATAGATATTGAAGGTGTGTGCGCATTGTTTGACTTTGAAGTAATAGAAATTGTGGATGACATCAACCCCTAACCTGCGCTCCTTGGCATTGATTGGGCTACTGACATGAACGGGGTAATCAACCTAAAGAAGTGAAAGATGATATTTGAAAAGAAATCTCTTCGCGTAATAGTACCCCTAGATCTTGTTAAAGGATCGCGCTATACTAAACCAGTCTGCGATTACAAAAGCGATGACAATTTGGACTGCATATATAAGATAACAATGCGAGACCAAGATTAGGTGAATCCGACAGTGGATGGACAAATTACATGGGATCACAAGAGTTCCTGCAACTCAGACTCAGACGAAAAATTAGAGCGCTAGAAGAATCGACTACATGAAGTAACCACACTAAGTTGTAACATGATGACCTGGTCACTGTGTTGTGTGTAGTCAAAGGTAAGAAATATGCCCACTTATGATGGGTTGAATGATGTGGATGTGTTTTTGGATGAATTTGAGAGGGAAGTACCAGAGAAGCAACGCTTCTTGGCCTTGGACTAAACATTGCGTGCTACACCCACGAGATGCTGGGGCATGCACAAAGGTATTTTTTATGATTGGCATGAGTGTAGGAGGATGATCAGAACACGCTTTGGGAAGCCGAAGGTATGAGTGACAGAAAAGTATGACAGGAAGGGCGATCCACGTGCACACTTGGCCAAATGGGCTAAGGCCTATGGAGCGAAGCCCCAACTTGAATGGGTGCACTTGTTTTGTCACACCTTGGGTACTTGGAGACAGAGCTCCACCATGGCACAAGTGAATGGGATATTCTACGTGAAGGGTTCATAATGACGTTCAGCTTTGAAGACAGGTTTAAATGTATTGAAGAAGCACTACAATAAGTTAAAGCAGCAATATTTAGGATACTACAGGATCCTTTGGATCTGATTCAACCCAATTAGACTAATCAACTGAGCCACACGCTGGAATACTATAATGTGACTACTGAAGAAGAAGGCGAGGACCCACGAAAGATTAATATCCCTGAAACTGAGGGTCACAGCGAGGTTGAGGGACCACAGATCGAGAATCCTGATATAATCTTGCCACTGAAAACGAAACAAGTAAATATTGGTACGGAGGCGGAGCCCAAATTTGCGAATATTGGAGATTACTCGGATGGCGCGACGGTAGATAAGGTTGCTGAATTACTCCGTGAATACCAAGATTTGTTCCCTACCAAGTTTACAGAGTTAAAGGGGATAATAGGGGACCTGTGAATTATGAAGACCACGTTAAAACCCGACACGAAGCCGATTAAGTAAAGACCTTACCGTATCAATCCGAAGTATAAGGATAAGGTCCGCTTAGGGTTAGATCAGGCATCATTGAGCCTATAGAAGAATCTGATTGGGTGAGCCCAATGGTGGTATAGGAAAAGAAGCAGAAGGATGAAATAAGAATATGCATAGATCTCAAGAAGTTGAATGATGCTTGCATGCATGATCCTTTCCCAACTCTATTCACTGATGAGGTATTGGATAATGTAGGTGGCCAAGAAGTTTACTCCTTCACTGATGGGTTTTCTGGGTAGCAACAGATAAAAATCGCGGATGAAGATAGAAGCAAGATGACCTTCACAACTAAATGGGGATTTTTTCATTACATTGTAATTCCTTTTGGATTAAAGAATGCACCTACTATTTTTTCACACGTAGTCATTGGAACATTCAAAGACTTCATTCATAAGTTTCTTAAGGTGTACTTTGATGGCTGGACTATGTTTGGGTTGGTAAAACACCATTTGGCCAGTTTTCAATTAATGCTAGATACTTTTCAAAGGTACCAGATTGTGCTCAATCTGAATAAATGTTTGTTTTGTGTTCCTTTTGGGACTCTGCTGGTCATGTGGTTTGTAGACAAGGACTGATGGTAGATCCCGCGAAGATCGCAGTGATACTTAACTTGGAGGCACCGAGGAGTGTGAAACAGTTGCGCACAACATTGGGACATAATGGGTACTATAGGAAGTTTATAAATGGCTATGCCCATATCACTGCGCCTATGGAGAAGATGTTGAAAAAGGATGTCACGTTCTATTGGAATGAGGACTGTCAGAAAAGCTTGGATGTGCTAAAGGGAAAAATGGTCACCGCGTCGATTTTAGTCTTCCTGGATTGGAATAAGGAGTTTCATGTACATGTAGACACGTCATGTATAGCACTAGGAGCAATACTGACACAGGCCTGTGGAGGAGAATTGGACCATCCTATAGCGTTCACAAGCAAGAGGTTATCCAAGGCTGAGAAGAACTATTCTACCACTGAACATGAAGGACTAGCCATGGTATACGCACTCTAGAAGTTTAGACACTACTCACTAGGTGGACATTTTAAGATGTATACGGATCATTCTACATTGAAATACCTAGTCAATAAGCCTGTGTTGGGGGGGAGAATCTATAGGTGGTTTTTATTGTTCCAGGAGTATGATTTTGAAGTTATTGTAAATCTTGAACGACTGAACGCGGGACAAGACCATGTGTCACGCATCGAAACAGGGGAAGAGCCCACTACTTTGGAGGAGGGATTGCCTAACACATAGCTATTTTCAGTACACATCGCAGATGATCACATTGAAGACATCATACACTTCCTAACAACAAGAACTACCCCAGAAGGCTACATCGTCCAGCAGAAAAAGGAGTTAGTGGTGCGCACGACAGAATTTTCTGTCATTGTCGGACATCTGTACAAAATGGGGTATGATGAAGTATTACAATGATATGTACCAGAGTTTTAAAGTAGCAGTATCCTTGCAGACGCTAATGGGCGCGCCGAAGGAGGGCAATACACAAGAAGGGTGACCATACAGAAGATTCTACGTGCAAGATTATGGTGGCCAACCCTCCATCAGGATTCAAAAGCTTACTGCAAGGCATGCAACGTGTGTCAGAGGATTGGTAGGGCATCACAGAGAGATGAGCTGCCTCTAAACCCATAGATGACATTACAACCTTTCGAGAAATAGGCAATAGATTTTGTGGGATCCATTCAGCCCCAAGGAAAGAAGACGGGGGCGCGGTACATTGTCACCGTGACTGAGTATTTGACTCGATGGGCAGAGGCACAACTTGTGAAGGATTGCATAGGTGCAGCCACTGTGAAGTTTCTCTTTGAGTATGTACTGATGTGATTTGGGTGTCCAAAGGTTTTGATGAGTGATCGCAGTATGCACTTTCTGAATGAAATGATCAGAGCGCTGACAGAGGAATTTTAGGTATATCACCAGAAAAGCATGCCTTATCACCCACAGGCTAATGGGATGGTGGAAGCATTCGATAAGGTACTGGAGAACGCACTGACCAAGGTTTGCAATGCTTAGTGAAGTGATTGGGACCTTGGCATACCCTCCATACTATGGGCCTATCGAACGACATGCAAAAAGTTGACAAGACAGACACCCTTTAGGCTTAGATATGGTGTTGAAGCAGTGATGCCCATGGAATACATTGTGCCTAGTCTGCGCATAGTGGCACTCATGGGTATGATGGGTCGCGGAGCCCTAGAAGAGAGGCTAACATAGCTTGTTGAGCTTGAGGAAGCAAGATTGCTGGTTGGATTTCACCAACAGGTCCAAAGCAGTGTGAAAAAGCATGGAATGATCACCACATTAAACTGTGCACCTTTAAGTTAAATGATCTGGTTCTGTTATATGACAGCAAGTTTGATAAATTTCCAGGGAAATTCAGAATGCACTGGCTAGGGCCCTATGTCATTAAGGAGATTATCGATGTTGGAGCAATTCATTTGCTTAAATTGAATGGAGATCCCTTCTTAGGAAAGGTGAATGGCAGCCGATTGAAGCCATACACCGGTGATCTAGCCAGGTGACTATATGAAGGTAGCAAAGTCTTAGTGCTCCAGGTAGCTGAAAGGAGGTGCAGGACTATAAACTACACTGCCAGGGTTGGGGAACTGCACGATTGGAGGATTGCGTGGAATGAGGAGATGTCACAAGGTTCGCGACAGCACGGAGTGAGTTGTGCTACCCAGGGGAAATCGCTCAGATCAGCCGGAAAGTGATTGTTAAAGTGATTGTTCATGATTTGACGATAAGAATGTGGCCAAATGGAGTGGGTGGCTGGCATTTAAGACAAAATTTATTGTTAAGATCCTTGTAAATCTGCCACCAATCCAACATTAATGAACCGAATGTAGGGGGAATAGTCGGATTTGAATTCAAAATGGCCTATAAATTATAGGTGAAGGCCCAATGAAAAACACTTGGCATTTTGAACATTGAGTTGGTGAGCTCTCAAACGTGCATGATCTATGCATTATTTGAAGAATTACTTGAATACCTAGTGTTTGATCAATTTCCTGAGTCCAACCTCAATTTCATCAGTGATTTTATCCCAGGATCTGAAGCTATGGACGCATAAGCAGTGATAGCCGAGTGGGTTGTGCCGGAGGTTGTTATGGAGGCAGAGGTAGCTACTCTAGAGGTTTTTGAGGTACTAGCTGAAGTCCCCAAGTCACCAAGGACACCTAGATTGAAGCCTACCCCAACCAAGGAGAGTACGAAGGATAAGAAGGACAAGCATGTTGTGATACCGGCGTGCGTGTCATCTAGAAGAAACCCATAGAAGGACAAGCCCACCACACAAGAAAACAGAAAATCCATTAACTTGGAGCTGGAGGAGGAAGAGATTAAGGAAATCCCGATGGATAATGAGGATTTAGGGGTAGAAGTGGAGGAAATTGAAGTCAAGGGTTCTGGCCCTATCACTAAGTTCCCCGAATACGTCCCTTCGCACAAAGGCAAGACCAAAGTGCTGAAGGACATTGATGAAAGCAAGGTCACCCTGCACATATCTCTACTGCTAGAGGAGATTGTCTTTGAAGGACAGTGCTTGGGGCGAGGTCTGTAGTTGAAACTGGAAGATTAGGACTTAGCTGACACTAAGAAGTTCTCGCACTTGGCGACTGAACAGCTAATGCACCGCATTGTTCACACAACCACCGGGATGACTGCATTAGAACCGCGGAAGTGGCTTAGGGGTGTAGACAAGGTAGGTCTGCTCAACCTGCGATGGGTGTCACACTACAATCACACACCCATTACAGTATTGGTCATTAAGTAACTACTATGCTTGGTGCGTAATGGGTGTCTATGGCTAAAGGAGCCGATACCCATCACCAACAAGTTGATCCTATACAGGGGAAAATCTAGCCATTTCGTTTGGTGGAAAAGGTGGCAAGCATGCCCTTGCAGAGGCCATGAAGGGGAAATTCAAGCTCGTGAAGAAGCCACGAGGCTATGCCATCTTGAGTATATATGACCCTATGGTCAAGGTGGCCACGCAAATCTTGGTAGGAAAAGTTATGTGGAAGTGTCACGCAGATGAAGTATCGGCACTTGTCGTTGATCTAGCAGCCCAATGTGCTGAATGAGTCCAGTTTAATTGTGCGCCTATCTATGCGATGAGTTCCTTGCAAACTTTCGTGAGGCACAAGAGCTCAGCAAGACCTTCCACTATGCGTGGATCTTGATGTCCATTGTGTTGGTAGCCTGGGAGCTGCCAGAAGACAGTCAATTCCCCTCGATTGCGACGGACCTACCAGAAGCAGTGAAGTACGCTTTGCTATGGGTGACCAAGGATGCTTAGTGCATCAAGGATAACAAGATCTTCTAGATCTTGATGGAAATTAATATACACATGGCTATCAATCGTAAACCGCGATTGTCGCCTACTATGTTTTCCAAACTGCAGGAGTACGTGGACTTCAAGGTAGACTTTCAATGCATCGCGATCAGGGCACAGAAGGACCCTGAGCAAAAGTGGCATGACTTGCCGTACTTGGAAATGGACGACACGATTGATGCAGTTCTTGATCATTGGTGCAGAGTGGCGCACTGCCTTAGACTCGGCGGAGGGGTCGAGCAAGTCCATCGTGCAATGCAAAAAGGAGGAGGCCAAGCTCAAGATGGTACAGTTGGTTGAGAGGAGGAAGAAGGAGGCCCAGGCATAGCACGAAGCTGCATAGTAGGTGGAAAAGTAGATAGGTAGAACAAAGTGCTGCTCTGACAAAGGTGTGAGGTCGCCTTTGCCCAAAACAGAGGAAGAAACAGACAAGAAAATAGAGCAGCATGGATCGGACCCACAAACGATGTTGTACCACATCAAATGTCCAAGAGAATAAGAAAAAATGGGGTTGTGGAATAAATCCAAGGCCAATAAGATGTCATTGGACCCAATCACCCTAATAGAGGGAGATTTGAATGACATTAGAGACACGGTGCAGAATGTCACCGCGGAGGTACTGTAGTAGTTTGAGTAGCAGCAACAACAACTATTGGGGGCCATCCAAATGGGTCCTCATGAGCTACAGATCCGTGCATCATAGGCTAGCACGACATCCACTAGCCTCGCCATCAATACTTCAGAAGCCACTGAGATGCTATGTGAAAAGGACTCTGAAGCGATAGTGCTACCAGATGGAGCACTGACCACAGAAAATGAAGTTGACAGGCTTGATATCAACGCCCTCAATGGAGTGGGGTTGGACTTGGCAGTGCTTCTTGGCAAGGCGCTCTACCTACTGCAAAATGGTGTGATCGCTGATCTGAGGGCCCGCGAATAGCGCGCTTTGTAGGCAATCAGTGAATAGAAGATTAATAATGTACAGATGGCCTTGCAGCAAGACACCACCCTCACTTCCATGGTGGAACTTACTAAAACAAATTAGCGCATGATTAAAGTCGTGAAGGAAACCTACCAAATGCTCTCCGAATTGGCCATTCCTGAGGATGCGGAGGCAGATGAACAGGTCTACAAGCTTGCTACAAGGGTGCACGAAGCTCACACAGAGTTAGCTAAGGTTTATCTGGAGTTGAACCTTCAGATTACATATTTTCAGTTGAATGCCAAGCCTTCAACTCCACCAGAAGTAAAGCAGCAGCGAGCAACCGCTGTCACAGAGGCGATAGCGGCAGTAGATAGTGCAGTAGCAGACTACACACGACTGTTTGAACAATTGTTTGAAGTCCTGACAAGTCTGTAAGAGGATCCTAATGTACATCGGCTAGAGACAAAGGTATGAGAACTACAGCAACGTTATAACGAAGTAAAAGGAACAGTGTGCACCGTCGCTCTCACACACAGACTGGCGAAGCTACAGGAAGCCAAAACATTGAAGGAACAGGTAGATTCAATGCAGCACAAAGAGGCAGTGCTAAAGGCATGATTGAAGCCCTGGTTGGACGAAGCTTATTTGGTCTTGACCTCCATTGAAGGCAAGCATACAAAGTCTACATGTGACTCAGCATAAGCTTCAGGTTGATAGTTTAGGACTAGCGACCAAACGGTTGGTTGAAGAAGTGAAGCAGGGGGTCGGGCAGTGCACCGCCGAGGTTGTCGTCATACAGGTTGAGCGGGAGGTCATCACGCCAAGATCTTCATGCCTGTAGAGTGACTCGAGGGTGAGTCACCATGTTTGTGTTGGGGGCCTGTAGGGAACGAGTTCCCCCAAGAGCAGTTTTGGGTCTAAAAGCCCATTTTTTGGGACAATTTTGTAATAACATTGTAAAGTCTTTGCATTTTGTGGTTGCAGAGTGCGAAGGTGTCAAGAGTCATAAAGGGTTGTCTACCCTTATTTTGTAAAGTGTCAAGTCAACTGTGGGCCTACGCATACCCTCCATACTATGGGCCTATCGAACAACATGCAAAAAGTTGACAAGACAGACACCCTTTAGGCTTAGATATGGTGTTGAAGCAATGATGCCCATGGAATACATTGTGCCTAGTCTGTGCATAGCGGCACTCATGGGTATGATGGGTCACAGAGCCCTGGAAGAGAGGCTAGCATAGCTTACTGAGCTTGAGGAAGCAAGATTGTTGGTTGGATATCACCAACAGGTCCAAAGCAGTGTGAAAAAGCATGGCATGATCACCACATTAAATTGCGCACCTTTAAGGTAAATGATCTAGTTTTGTTATATGACATCAAGTTTGATAAATTTCCAGGGAAATTCAGAATGCACTGGTTAGGGACCTATGTCATTAAGGAGATTACCGGTGGTGGAGCAGTTCAGTTGCTTAAATTGAATGGAGATCCCTTCTTAGGAAAGGTGAATGGTAGTCAATTGAAGCCATACGCCGGTGATCTAGCCAGGTGACTATATGAAGGTAGCATAGTCTTAGTGCTCCAGGTAGCTGAAAGGAGGTGCGGGACTATAAACTACATTGCCAGGGTTGGGAACTGCGTGATTGGAGGATTGCGTGGAATGAGGAGATGTCACAGGGTTCACGACAACACGGAGTGAGTTGTGCTACCTGGGGGAAATCGCTCAGATCAGCCAGAAAGTGATCATTAAAGTCATTGTTCATGATTTGATGATAAGAATGTGGCCAAATGGAGCGGTTGGCTGGCATTTAAGACAAACTTTATGGTTAAGATCCTTGTAAATCTGACACCAATCCAGCATTAATGAACCGAATGTAGGGGGAACGGTCGGATTTGAATTCAAAATGGCCTATAAATTACAGGTGGAGGCCCAACAAAAAACACTTGGCATTTTGAACATTGAGTTGGTGAGCTCTCAAATGTGCATGATCTACGCATTATTTGAAGAATTACTTGAATACCTAGTGTTTGATCAATTTCCTGAGTCCAACCTCAATTTCATTCGTGATTTTATCTCAGGATCCTAAGCTATGGACGCATAAGCAGTGATAGCCGAGGGGGTTGTGCTGGAGGTTGTTATGGAGGCAGAGGCAGCTACTCTAGAGGTTGTCGAGGTACTAGCTGAAGTCCCCAAGTTACCAAGGACACCTAGACCGAAGCCTACCCCGACCAAGGAGAGTATGAAGGATAAGAAGGAAAAGCATGCTGTGATACCGGCGTGTGTGTCATCTAGAAGAAAACCATAGAAAGACAAGCCCACCACACAGGAAAATAGAAAATCCATTAACTTGGAGCTAGAGGAGGAAGAGATTAAGGAAATCCCGATGGATAATGAGGATTTAGGGGTAGAAGTGGAGGACATTGAAGTCGAGGGTTCTGGCCCTATCACTAAGTTTCCTGAATACGTCCCTTCGCACAAAGGCAAGACCAAAGTGCTGAAGGACATTGATGAAAGCAAGGTCACCCTCCACATACCTCTACTGCTAGAGGAGATTGTCTTTGAAGGACAATGCTTGGGGTGAGGTCCGTAGTTGAAACTGGAAGATTAGGACTTAGCTGACACTAAGAAGTTCCCGCACTTGGCGACTGAATAGCTAATGCACCATGTTGTTCACACAACCACCGGGATGACTGCATTAGAACCGCAGAAGTGGCTCGAGGGTGTAGACAAGGTAGGTCTCCTCAACCTGCTATGGGTGTCACACTACAATTGCACACCAATTACAGTATTGGTCATCAAGCAGCTGCTATGCTTGGTGCGTGATGGGTGTCTATGGCTGGAGGAGCCGATACCCATCACCGACAAGTTGATCCTATACAGGGGAAAATATAGCCATGATGTTTGGTGGAAAAGGTGGTGAGCATGCCCTTGTAGAGGCCATGAAGGGGAAATTCAAGCTCGTGAAGAAGCCACGAGGCTATGCCATCTCAAGTATCTATGACCCTGTGGTCAAGGTGGCCACGCAAATCTTGGTAGGAAAATTTATGTGGAAGTGCCACGTAGATGAAGTATCGGCACTTGTCGTTGCTCTAGCAGCCCAATGTGCTGAAGGAGTCCAGTTTAATTGCACATGCTATCTCTGCGTTGAGTTCCTTGCAAACTTCTGCAAGGCACAAGAGCTCAGCAAGACCTTCCACTATGCGTGGCTCTTGATGTCCATTGTGCTGGTAGCCTGGGAGCTGCCAGAAGACAGTCAATTCCCCTCGGTTGTGACAGACCTACCAGAAGTAGTGAAGTATGCTTTGCTATGGGTGACCAAGGATGCTTAGTGCATCAAGGATAGCAAGATCTTCTGGATCTTGATGGAAATGAACATACACATGGCTATCAATCGTAAACCACGATTGTCGCCTACTGTGTTTTCCAAACTGCAAGAGTACGTGGAGTTCAAGGTAGACTTTCAATGCATCATGATCAAGGCACGGAAGGACCCTGAGCAAAAGTGGCATGACTTGCCTTACTTGGCAACAGATGACACGATTGATGTAGTTCTTGATCATTGGTCAGCAGAGTGGCGCACTGCCTCTGACTCAACGGAGGGGTCGAGCAAGTCCATCGTGCAATGCAAAAAGGAGGAGGCCAAGCTCAAGATGGTACAGTTGGTCGAGAGGAGGAAGAAGGAGGCCCAGGCATAGCTCGATGCTGCATAGTAGGTGGAAAAGTAGATAGGTAGAACAAAGTGCTGCTCTGACAAAGGTGTGAGGTCGCCTTCGCCCAAAACAGAGAAAGAAACAGACAAGAAAATAGAGTAGCATGGAGCGGACCTGCAGACGATGTTGTACCACATCAAATGTCCAAGAGAATAAGAAAAAGTGGGGTTGTGGAATAAATCCAAGGCCAGTAAGATGTCATTAGAGCCAATCACCCTAACAGAGGGAGATTTGAATGACATTGGAGACACGGTGCAGAATGTCACTGCGGAGGTACTATAGCAATTTGAGTACCAGCAACAATAACTATTGGGGGCCATCCAAATGGGTCCTCATGAGCTACAGATCTGTGCATCATAGGCTAGCACAACATCCACCAGCCTCGCCATCGGTACTTCTGAAGCCACTGAGATGCTACGTGAAAAGGACTCCCAAGCGATAGTGCTACCAGATGGAGCACTGACCACAGAAAATGAAGTTGACAGGCCCGCTATCAACGCCCTCAATGGAGTGGGGTTGGACTTGGCAGCGCTTCCTAGCAAGGCGCTCTACCTACTGCAGGATGGTGTGATCGCCGATCTGAGGGCCCATGAATAGCGCGCTTTGTAGGCAATCAATGAATTGAAGATTAATAATGTACAGATGGCCCTACAGCGAGACACCACCCTCACTTCCATGGTGGAACTTACTAAAACAAATTAGCGCATGATTAAGGTCATGAAGGAAGCCTACCAAATGCTCCCTGAATTGGCCATTCCTGAGGATGCGGAGGCAAATGAACAGGTCTACAAGCTTGCTACAAGGGTATGCGACGCTCGCACAGAGTTAGCTAAGGTTCAGCTGGAGTTGAACCTTCAGATTACATATTTTCAACTGAATGCCTAGCCTTCAACTCCACCAGAAGTAAAGGAGCAGCGAGAAACCGCTGTCACAGAGGCGATAGCGGCAGTAGATAGTGCAGTAGCAAACTACACATGACTGTTTGAACAATTGTTTGAAGTCCTGACAAGTCTATAAGAGGATCCTAATGTACATCGGCTAGAGACAGAGGTATGAGAACTACAACAACGTTATAACGAAGTAAAAGGAACAGTGTGCACCGTCGCTCTCACACACAGACTGGCGAAGCTACAGGAGGCCAAAACATTGAAGGAACAGGTAGATTCAATGCAGCACAAAGAGGCAGTGCTGAAGGCATGATTGAAGCCCTGGTTGGACGAAGCTTATTTGGTCATGACATCCATTGAGGGCAAGCATACAAGTCTACAAGTGACTCAGCATAAGCTTCAGTCTGATAGTTCAGGACTAGCGACCAAGCAATTGGTTGAAGAAGTGAAGCAGGGGAGCACGCAGTGCACCGCCGAGGTTGTTGTCATACAGGTTGAGCTGGGAGGTCATCATGCCAAGATCTTCATGCCTATAGAGTGACTCGAGGGTGAGTCACCATGTTTGTGTTGGGGGCCTGTTGGGAACGGGTTCCCCCAAGAGAAGTTTTGGGTCTAAAAGCCCATTTTTTGGGACAATTTTGTAATAAAATTGTAAAGTCTCCACATTTGTGGTTGCAAAGTGCGAAGGTGTCAAGAGTCATAAAGGGTTGTCCGCCCTTATTTTGTAAAGTGTCAAGTCAACTGTAAAGATGGGATTGTATAAAAAGAGCTAAATAAATAATCTCTAGGTAGGGAGAGAAGGAAAAAGCATTGGAGTTTTGGTAGAGAAGTCTAAGTGTTTTCGGGTCCTAGCGTAGATAGAGGCTCTGCAGCTGAGTGCGCAGAGGCTTAGGGTGGAAGTCTGCAGCTGAGTGCGCGGACCCCTGCAGCTATGTGCACAGGGCAAATAGAGTCTATATTAAACCAGAATATATCAATAAAGAGAAGTATTCTACAATTACTATGTATTTAGTCTTTGTTAATGCATATGATTATATTGTGTTTTGGGGTTATTTTACAATTTTTATTTGATGCGTGAATGTATGTGATTATATCTGTTAATTAAACGTGAGTAAAGATATTAGTTCACACGATGCTAACTGTGATTGATTAGTAAGATAAGTAAAACACTTGAGATAACTTGGGAACCTATACAATACATTGTCATAGTTGCACAAAAGTACATGAACCACGGGTTAGGGCTACATGAAGGTCAATCATACACATTCGTGGAGGTACTGAAGGGTGAAGTAAAGGGTAGATTGATAGAGCCCTATGGCTTAGTGACCTACGCGAACGTACAAGTAGAGGGTATAAACCAACATCATGACAATCTCAAGGTGCGGAAACTTGGTTCCAGCATCCCCCCATACTACTTCGGGTGAGACTTCGTTCGCACTCCACAGGATGATGCCAAAAGGGCCAGTAGTGTAGGGATTTGTTTGGCTGACTAACGTTGAACCTGGGTCAAGGCCCACAAAGCCAACATTCTAGGAAGCCCTGTCACTTTTGCGATAAATTATTTTATAACAACAATTCTAAAGCCTCGAACCACAGAGTTTTTTTCAACTAAGGCTTGGGAGAATTCTAAAGCGACCAATTCATTGAAACCCTATAATTTTTCAAAATAACTCAGCGATCCAGCCCTTCGAAAAATTTCCAATGCTTCTAGATGTTGTAATGGCACATTAACAGAGTCAAGTTCGTGTTTGACCAATGCTCCACCAATAGCTAGGAATATGTTACATAGTTTCTTCATCGCACACAAATGATTTCTCAAGGGAGAATGTCAAGGTGTTGGAATTACCAGTGGTTACTCTTCCTTATTTCCAATTCAGAACTTTTAAAACAAAAGGAGTTTCTAAAAGATTACATTGATCTCTAGATGTAACAATAGGAATAATAAAGAAAAAAAATTAATAATGATGGAGTATTGTTACTAACGAGCAGTTACATCAATTTAATTATAAAATGTAATGGTGTCAAAATGGTATAATCATGTAGTATTATGGCAGGGTGAGGTATGTATTAACTGGAAAAGTAATTATATTCCTAGATCCAATCTATTTAGAAAAGGAAACACATGCTTAAGCAACTACCTGTGTAATAGTAACAACTCCCGGAACCTTAATTAATCCAAAACAATAAAGGAACTTAAATGTAATCCTATAATAGCAAGCTTCGACACACCATCCAAACCTAAAACAGTAGATCCATTAATCATTAAACTACCTAACCTGTAAGCACCAAATCCCTTATCTCTTGACCCTTAATCCCTTAAATCTTAACCTGTAATCCTTAAACTTTAATCCTTGTACCCTAAATCCCTAAATCCCATAATCCCCAAAGCCCCTATCCACTTAACCCCCAACACCTCAATTAATTAACTATTTAGGCGCATTTGGTGCTAATTCTAGGATTGAAAAGGGAACTAACCAAGGAGGCAATGTAGGTGTAAGAAAAGGAGATAAACTCGATGTTATCATTGGCATTATTTCTAGGAAAATTGATGGAATTATTTCCGATGCTATTTATAATGCTACATCTGGCACTAATTTCTGGCATTATTTATGATGCTACTTCTGGAGCTAATTTTCAACGCTACTTCCGGTGATATTTATGGAATTATTATTTCCAGAATTAGCGCATAAGTGTTTTGGTTGGTGAAAATGACAACAAAAATTGCCCCATCCCGATAAATAGCACTGACCTTTTCAAAAATAATGGAGAAAAATACACTAAAACAACCCTTGGAAGCAAAAAAGGGAGCTAATCACAGAGATTTGTTGTAGTGTTCACTTACCTCAGATGGAAGGAGGAAGTTGTAAAGACCCTAATGGAAACAATATTAATTAAATCTTGCAGTTGATTGGTTTGTTCTAGGAACATATTGGTTGATGATTGAAAGATGAAGAGCATGTAGTAGAACCCTATTGCAATATGGAGATAGAGCATGTAAAGGAATGTTGACCTTAGAGGGAACAAGTAGCAGAATTTGACATGAAGAATCTCGCACCTTTACTAGAGGCTATTGTGATTTGGAAACTTTGATAATGATAGGATATGGTTTGGCTCCCTGAAAAGAAAAATTGCAGAAGTATATGCAAAAGATGGAAAAATATAGCAATTGAGATCATTTGTTTGATAATATTGATGCGCCTACAGTTGTTTGGTTTGATCAAGAAACACATGAATTGCGTGGAAAACACTACTGATGGCTTGGAAGAGCATGAGGGAAGAATTGATATTTGGAAAGTACATATGACTTATTGAAGGATATGAGGCAGAACTCTATTATGAAAGGAAGATGGCATGTGCTAGAAGTTGTGAGCAAGTTTGGATCCTTGAAGATGATAGATGAACCATTTGATGACCAAGTTTCATGAAGTTTATCAATATCTAGGAAGGTTGAAGTTTGATATGATGTGATGATATTAGGAGTTGAGAAATATACTACTAATATCTCCACAAAACAATAAGTAGTTGATGAATGAAACAAGCTAAAGTTTATGGTTATGTCTCCCTGGTTGAGAGGGAGTGATGATGGACACTATATTCTCCATGTGTCATGCACTAGGCTAGGACTAATAGCCATAATTTTAGTGAAGGAACTAGTAGGGAGAATGGAGGATTGGATAAGCATCTAGGACTAATACTCCTTGAGGATTGGGAATCCAAGATAGGAGTAGTCTCAAGAACTGATACTCTTTGAGGATAGGGCAAGGTATCCAAGATAAGAGTAGTCAAAGAGGACCGATATCCTTTGAGGATTGGGAATCCAAGATAAGAATAGTCTTGTAAGGACATACATGGTGAACATCTAGATGGGATATGTGCCTTGAGAGGTAGTGGTGGTAGTGTACAAATGTATGCCTCCCAACATTGTTCTCTAATCTAGTGGAGAGTTATAGCTTGTTAGTCAAGGCCTTGCTATTTTTCAAATTTACAATGTTGGTTATGATGTTTATGCTTGATGATGGCTTATCAATTTGACTTCTCTTATGATACTATTTCAATTTGAGAGTATTGGTATCTTGTTGTAATTATGAATACCTCCCTTGTTAAGAGGAAATGTTGAAAAGTGTAACTAGGTATGATCTTCATAATTTTCATTTTATTTGTTTCTTATGTAAAAAGAAAAAGGAAGAAAAAAATTGTTATTATTATTATTAGTTAAGCATTTTCTTCATGCTTCTAGGATTTATTAAGTCAAAGAGTCAAAGTCCTATTTGGACTTCTTGTAAAGAAAAAGGAATTTATTTTTTTAAATATGTAATTTGAGTCAAAGTTACCTCAATATGCCAAGTCGGATCTACCTGTCAAGTCATCCCTGCCCAAGGAATAGACATATGTCCGAACCCCTCTGGACAATACAAATAGAGGATAAGTTAGATTCATTTGGTGATAAGATTTTTGGATGATCTATTCTGAATTAAATAATAGAAGGATAGTGAATTCAGAGGCCAAATTATGAAATTTGTACAAAAGGGTTTTCATGAGCTTGAATTTGCGGAAATTCTTCTATGACACATATCTTGTTAAAAAAATATGCTTGTTGTTGTACATGTTGCTGGTATTTTAGTTGTTGATTATTTTTCTGTGGAAGGATATCTTAACTTGGCATCTTGAATGTTGAATTTTTTATCATGGTCATGGTTCTTGGATATCTCACTTTGATTTTATTCTATAAGAAGAGCATTTTTCTGGGTTTTTCCTTGGCTTGGAGCATATATCTTGTGTTTTTTTGTTTCTTTGTGATCTTCATGTACATTTTCTATAATTGCTTGATAAAGAACATAATATAATAATAATAATAATAATAAGCCAACAAACTCTCACAAGTAATTATCATGAAAGACAAATATACCCTAATATGCATACAACTTGATTTCTCAACACTTAAACTAGTGCTCATGCCAACTCAAATACAATGTATAACTAAGAGGTCATGGCCATGCATTTCAAAAGAACACTGAATATAAGGCCATGTTGCAGTGAATAAGCTAAAGAGTAGGATTAGTATAGTGTTTGCATAGGATTAGTGTAGTGTTTTCTTACAGAATGGGAAGTGATGCATGTTGTCAAAGATTGAGAGATTCCATTAGAGATTGAAAAAAACCCTCCCATAAATAAAATTGAAGCCTACAAAATACAAGAATTTTCCCAAGTGATACATTTCATGTTATTTTTGTTGATTTTCTAGTGCAATCAAGAATAGAATAGTTTTTTAAAAATGATAACTACTTCCAGTTATACAATTAGACTTCTTCTAAAATTCCAATCATTAAGCAGTTATACATGAAAAACTTCAACCATTAAATTTCATCAATAGAGAAATAGAGATCACAATGAACAGTAAACGAGAGACAAGAGATACCATAAAATAGGCTTCCATCCAGCACAAAACCCACAAGGGGAAAACCAAACCAATCTTTCCTTATGAGAGAGAAAGTATGTTCATTAATAATACATCAGAATATTCCAACAATATTCCAAATATGACCTCAATAAATACCAAGTCAAGCCAATCAATGGATAGAAATAAAGTCAAATTTTGGTCAAAGTTTGATCTGCAACAATAGGGCCAAATTTTTTCCTATAGAATCTCTAAATACGAGGTTGAAATTTGATCAAGGCCTCAGTCAAATAGTCCTTGCAATTATTGGTAAAAGGAGAGAGAGTTTCTCAGCAGTCAACCTGTGATCAATGATTCAGAACAAAAGTAAAATCATAGTCAAGTCAAGTCAAAAAACCTCCTATAATATTTGGCCTCCAAGCATGGTCAAACCCTTAGTTAAACAGATCCAAAATAGCCCAAGTCAATGCAATTCAAAGCAAGTCAAAATATATATAAAGAAATTGGTCAACGCTAGCATGAAATGTCTCCTTGACTCCTTTGCATGTGTGGATTAATCTATATAATTTTCAGATGAATGTGTGTGAGATGAGATGACAAAATGATCTCCAAAGATACCTCATTTTTATGTGGTTGAGGAGGTTCATTTTCACACATGTGAGCCAACTTATCCTTCTTGAGGCTGACTTGGTCAAAGTAAAAGATATGAATTGTCTCCATTATTTTCCAATGAAAATACTAACCATAACTACCCAATTTTTGAACACTCCCTCTTAGCTAGGGAGGTACTTTTCATTCTCTCTAAAAATCAATCTCCCTAACCAATGCATAGGTCTCCCAGCTCACAACCTAAGGGATGAGCACAAGTCTCTCTATATATCAAGATCAATCTCCCCATCCATCCCACATCCTGAGGGAGAGATTATCAATCTCATCATAAGGAAAGATACATAAAATCCAACACATCCCATAAGCCACAACCCCATGGCATCAAGGTCAGTGCCCTATGGGTTAGTGGGATCAATCAAAGAAATCAAACCAATCATATGCATAGGATACATCTCCCCAACAAATCCATAGGTCTCATGACACATAGCCTAGGGGAGGAAACTCAAGATCAAACTCCTCAACCAATCCATAGGTCTCTCAGCCACTACGTAACACAGAGATCACAAAACTATTGGGTGTAGCTTTTGTACCTATTTCCTATACTTTATTTCCCAGTTTTGATCCTTTTCCCCTCCAAACCAACAAAAATTTACATGTTAACGACCTTTTTCCTTGTTGCGGATAGCATATTTTTCTATCATGTTATTTTTCCATTTTTCTAGATATAACGATGAAATATTCCTTTTTATGACTAACTGGGGTAAGCATCAAAGAAGTATTTTGGATCCTCTTCTCTTTTTCAAGTGTTTCTTGCGAGAATGAGGTTATGGAATGAAAAGTCGTGTTGATCAGTCTAAAAGTAGGATGGGACAGATTGTTGTTACACTCTGTGTGCTATTACAGATCTTGTTGTTACACCACGATGTTGTTACAAGCATTGTTGTTACACCACATTGTTGTTACAGGTTACCGTTGTTACACCTCGAGTGTCGTTTACAAGGCTATTGTTATCCAGTGATTGTTGTTACATCCCAACCTGTTATTTGACCGCAAAATGTTGTTACACCGTAGCTGGAATATCCATGGGTACTATTCCACGCAAAAGTTATTGGAAGTTATGAATTTTTTTATGTAGAAAGTGACAGATCCAAGTAGTTTTGATCTTAACCGATGTATTTGAATAGCATTTGTATTTAGGAACTGGTTATAATGATTTCTTTTTAATGATCATTATGAGAATCATCAGATTCTCATGACTGATCTATTCCTGATTTTGGGTATGTAATAACTATAATAGAAACTTAATCCCTCAAGTATGGGGGATGACATAGAGAGCACAGTTAATTTGATCTTGTAACTTTTAATTTTTTTTAATATCAAAGACACTGTGGTGATGTTGTTGTTGTTTTCAAGTTGACTCCTTAACTAATCTCGTGTTCATTCTTGTGCCCCTGCTAGGGAGGAAGGGCCCTCCTCTTTAGCAGGGACTGCAGCGGTAGAGTAGTTGTATATTATTGTTTCTCTCTTTTATTATTTGTATGGTTTTCTATTCTCATTGTATAATTTGTAGAATATATTTGCTTTAGTCCATAATTATGTTATTTTGTTACACATATTTGATTAGTAGTATGCTAGTTGACCAACTGGTGTAGTTATCATTACAGTGTGTGGCACACCTTTGCTCTAGTAATTGTGAAGTGTGATTTCATTTATGTAGACTGTTTTAATTTCTACATGAATGATTTAGTTTCTGTAATTGATTCAGCGACATTCTTTACTGTTTTTTTACTTTTAATCTTGGTTGTAGTGTATCGGAACAAATAGTGCAAACTCCATTGAAATAACAGACCTACCCTGGGTTGACAATTAAATGGTTGTAGTCTTGGTCAATCAGGATTGATTAAAACAACACTACATTTTGGCACCATTGCCGAAGATGGCAGTTGATGATACAGACAGCCAATTTTTTTGTTTGATGATAGATTGTTCCTAGTCCACAGTCGTTGGGCGGTAAGATGAGACAATTAAATGGTTGCAGTCTTGGTCAATCAGGATTGATTAAAACAACACTACATTTTGGCACCATTTCTAGGTATGGCAGTTGACGATACAGACAACCAATTTGTTTGTTTGATGATAGAGCGTTCCTAGTCCATAGTCATTGGGCAGTAAGATGAGAGGTAAGAACCTACGCAGCACTCTAATATACTTGGGCCAGCTCACCATTGTGATCACTAGGGCACTTAGGGTGTGGCATTTTGGTGTTTTCTTAAAACATGTCTTCAGATCTTCAATTGTTGGGCAGTAAGGTGAGAGGTAAGAACCTGTGCATCGCTCTAACATACTTGGGTGGGCTCATCACTGTCGAAGACTGAGATACTTAGGGTGTGAATTAATACACATAGGGTCCATGTGTTCAACTATAGGAATCATAGAAATACCAAAAACATCCCCCACTCTAATTAGTCACAATAAAAACGGGTCATAAAAAGGAAAGAGTGTGGGAAGGAAAACATTTATCCATGAACTGATCTCAAGGGCAGAAAAATAACAATGAAGTTCTCAAAAGGACGCAAGGAAAATAGGACCACAAAAAGTTGTTTCTCCCATAACAAGGATAGAAACCTTTGATTCCTCTATCTCAGGACCATACCATTCTAAAGCTAGAAAAAACACTCCCAAGACTAAGCATCCAATTCAGGAGCAGCAGGGGGAAGCTAGTAACCAGAACCTTAGGACTAAGGGACAAGGGGAAACTGAAGGGGAACATCAAAAACCTAAAACAGAAGAGAACTTCTTGGTTTATTAGTATCCAGATTTAGGCAGTACAGTGAAACAGCTAGCCCTAAAGCAGTCTGAGCTACCAATTTCACCTGCAAGACAATCACAGGAATAGTTTGAAGAACGTCTGTTACAACAAGGATCAGAAGGGTTAATAATGGGGGACAACATTAACAAAAAAACTAAAATAGATGCTACTGTCACCACATTTGAGTTCCCAATTGGGGATATTAGAGGCGAGCCTCTCATGAAAAATATTTCTTTATCATCTTTACCATCTTTTCAAGGAATAACTGTAGAAGATCCTGACACCTTCTTATTTGAATTTGATGTCTTGTAAAGGAGTTATGACTATGGTTCAGATGATCAAAAATTCAAAATTTTTCCTACTACTCTAAAAGGATCAGCCCTAAGATGGTTCATGGGGTTACGCTCTGCTTCTATTCTAACATGGAGCAACATGAAGGAGACATTTTTATCAAAGTATCAAGACTATTGCAAAACCAGGGACTTAAGAGAGGAAGCATGAAGCATAAAAACTATGGTTGAAGCACGAAGACTGATAGCTTGTAGATTTAATTGTTAAAAATACACACAAGTATTTAATAATAATTTATTATATATAATAATTGTATAAGATGATATAAGATGATTTGAATGTTACAATGAGTCCCTGCTTTTATACCTCAGAAGGTGACCTTCGTGAATGGGCGTTTTTACCTAACCTTATTGACTATTTAAACCTAATTAATATTTAATTATTTAATATTTATATTTATTTTATTTATTTAATTGTTATGAATCATTCATGATGACACAGAAGGAGGATGAGAGCTTGGAGGACTATGTGGAGTGGTTTAATTACAATTTGTAGAGGTCTAAACACAATGATTTAGATCATGATATCTTGAAGACCATATTCATAAGAGGAATGAGGGATGACTTCCTTGATATCCTGAATCTATTAGGAAAAGGGGACATATCTCAAGAACGATTCGCCAAAATCATAAAGCTCTATCTGAGATGCTCTAGAGGATTGTCGAAGGGAAGAAGCACAATGTGAGATGCCTCTGCCCGAATACAAAAATCAGCAAGTGGAGGAGTAACAGGATCAGAGATCGGGAATTTATTTGAAAATTTCAAAACTGACATCATTAGTACTCTATTTTCCCAGATAACAACAGCATGGGTCAAGAAGACACAAGGATAAGTTGATACACCTCTGGTTGTGTTCTGTCCCAATTGTCAAAAGAAACATCCCTTGATGGAGTGTGAAATGAACAACATCAACTTGTGCAATATTTGTGAGCTAGAAAATTCTACAGGTCAATGTCTGGAGCTTCCCAGATTGAAAGGAGTACTTAGAGAATCGAGGGAAGAAGTTCAGTCGTCTTATTTCATTGTGCCCAGGAGACCATGGGAGCCATGACCTCCAGGTATGTCCTAAGATTTTTCTTCTTTTAAATCGTGGAATGATGCATATAACACTAAAAAATATCCATGTTAATACTCTGCTCCTTCTCCAGCATTGTTTCCTTTGCCCATGAACCAATGGTCCCCCTCTCCATCTATTCAATATCCTCCATCTCAACCATATCCTTGGAATCAAAACTGGAGGGGGAATGCCCAAAGTACAGTTCCATCTAGATTACCAATGCAGCAACAACGACAATTGCCCCCTTTCCAAACTCCTACTCCTACACCGCTTGTGTGACCCCAATTACCTTTGCAACCTAACCCTAACCCGAATAATAAAGCAACCTAGAGTATAAAGGCTCTGACTACCTTCTAGACTTACCTTCTCACTCTCGTCGGACTTAATGAAAATAAACTATGATTGGGTAAGGTGATTAAACCAAACCACTCCCCTATCATCACCGAGGAAGAATGCGAACCTTCCAGAGAAGGTACAATAGATCTTGAGGCAATTGTTACACCTGTAACAGTCGACACAGAGTGGATTGTTATGCCTGTAACAGCCAAACTGGGAAGAATTGTTACTCCTGTAACAATCAACTAGAGTAAGGTTGATACATCTGTAGCAGCCAATTCGAATGTTATGACTCAGGATCCTCTGTATCCTCATAAATTAACTGAGACTGGAATGACCTCACAACCCGAATCTAATTTCCTTAGGGAGTTGCAAAACCTACATGTATGAATTCCTCTACTGCAATCTCTTAAAGAAGTACCTATTTATACCAAAACAGTACAAAATCTGTGCATTAAGAAACTTGGAAGGAAGCCTAAGGATCCTGCTACCATACACATGATGGGGAAATTATCCGAATTAATGACTTCTCAGTCTCTTTTAACCAAGTATAATTATCGAGGAAACCCTACGGCTACTGTCTATATTATGGCCAACCCATAACTAATACATTGATTGATCTTGGGGCAGCCATTACTGTGATGACAAATGACCTCTTTACCACCCTAGGATACATGGACTTAAACATATGCCTAATGTACTTGAATTGGCAGATAGGTCCCATGTTAAACCCGAGAGAGTATTAGAAGACATAGTAATCACAATAGATTCCTGGAGGTATTTGGCTGACTTTCTTATCTTACAAACCAAATCCAACCTAAGGGGACATCCTTTGATTCTAGGGAGACCCTACCTAGCCACTGCAGATGCATTTATAGGATGTAGATCCAGATCTATGATGATTTCAGATGGCCAGGCTACAAAGAACCTTAACCTTTACCCCCCAAAACCAAACATGGATTTGAAAATTCCCTAGTGGGATGAATTTGAACCCAAATCAAATCTTTCCCTACCGCTACTCACTTTGGGAAAAGCTAGTATTTCAAGGATGAGACAAAAGATGATATCATTGATGGTTTTATTAGCAAATTTATTTTTGTCGCTTCTATTGAAAATTCTAGGGAGGAAGAGGAGGTAGAAGATATAAACGTTGAACAAATGAGAACCATTCCGCATAGAGACAACATTCCAATCGAAATAGAACCAGGAAAGTATTTTATAATTTATCCCAACTTGACTGCTGAGTAAAATAAACTATTTTTACAGTTGTTACAAAAATGCAAAAAGGCATTTGCATGGGACTACATGGATATGAAAGGGATTCATCCCAACTTGTGCACTCACCACATTTATTTGAAATATGGATGCAAATTAATTAGACAACTGCAACGCCGCATGAACCCTACATTGAAGGAGGTAGAGAAAGAAGAATTACAAAAGCTCTTGAATGTTAACTTTATTTATCTAATATATGGCAGTCAGTGGGTGTCTCCACTTTTCATTGTCCCTAAGAAGAATGGAAAGTGGAGAGTCTGTGTGGATTACAGAGAACTTAATAAAGCCACTCAAAAGGGCTATTTTCCTTTACCATTTATAGATCAGGTCCTTGACAACCTTCCTGGGGAAAAATAAAATCATTTTAGATAGGTTTAGTGGCTACAACCAGATACATATCGCCCCAAAGGATCAGGATAAAACAACCTTTACTTTCCCTTGGGGAAATTTAATGTACAGAGTACTTCCCTTTGGACTCTGCAATGCGTCAGCAACTTTTCAGAGGGCAATACTCGGAATTTTTTCTGAATTTTTGAATGACTGCCTTGAAATTTTCATGGATGATTTTACACCTTGGCGATGCTTTTGAAATAGAATTAGCTAATATAGAAAAAAAATTGGAATGTTGTATACAGAATAATGTTGCTTTGAGCACCGAAAAATGTCACATGATGATGAATAAAGGGATCATGTTGGGTGATGAGCCCCAAAATTGGTAACTTGTTGGGCTCATTTGGCCTAATTATCCTTGTTCAGTCCTTGTTCAAATCCTTCATTTTCCATAGCTTATGCATTATTTTCAGTATGTTTATGTCATTTGTACGAATAAGGGTAGTCACTCTTCCTAGGTGGGTAACACATCCTTATTTCATGTTTTTTGACACATGTTGGAGAAAAATCGAGCAATCATAGGCTAAAAGACAGCCAAGTCTGAGGTGAGGATTCGTAGGGGGGTTGTCTATGGCATTAAATAACCCTTCCTCGGGATCTTCACCCCCAACTCCGAGCTCCAAAGACCACCAAAACCGAATCGAAGGTAGCCAAGTAGATTTTAGAAGGGACTGTCTAACTCACAGTTTGGGTAGCCGAGTTCCGTAGATTGAGGAGGCCAGCTAGGTCCCTCGTGATGTATAAATGTTGAGGCCTCAGCCTTCGTAAGGGACTTTTGAAACTATTGTGTATTTTGCACCTCAGTGCTGCCAGTCCTATTTTGTTCTTTTGTTGCCATTTTTGGCATCACTCTTATGATTATTTTTTGGTAATGAGAAGCAGTTCAATTTCCTATCAAATCTGAGTTTTTCATAGGAGCCATAGCTCTTAAGGTTGGGCCCAACCTGAGAGCCTAGGGCCTCCTTTCTGTACTGTTACTTTTCCTTTACGTATCATTGTTTCCCTTTGTGCATTTGAACATATTTCTGTTAGGCAGATTTAGTTATGTTGCTTGGATAGATCACTGTTTATGAATGACATTGCTTCAGGTGTTTTGGTAGGAGAATAACAGAAAAAGCTTCAAAGAAAAGGGACAACCACACTCCCGGTTTCACCTCGTCCTTATTGGATTAGGGGCTGGAATTGAGGAAACAATGCTGCCCCAACAAAAACACTATTTTGCTTGACCATGCAATTCTTAGTGTATTGTTTTCATTTGCAGAAATCAATTATGGGTTTGGACATCTGAAATGTTTCTTTGCATAGTTGATGTACATGGTTTACTTCCCAAATAAAGCTGCTGTTCATTCATGTTGTTGATGGTTAGACTAGATTAGCTCAAGATTTGATCATTTGCAAGACTTTGTTGATTTGGTCAAAGTACACTGTGCAGGGCATCTCCTCCACTCTTTCATCCACCCAAAGCATCATCTGAGCCACCTGTTCTATCTCCTAGCTAAGTTCCTCGTCTCCCATCTATCCTTTTGTCCACGTAACCCTACCTTCTTGCTCAATCATTGCCTTAGCCTTCTTCAAGCCAAGTCAGCCTTCTACACCTCCCCACCACTCCATCCACCAGTCCTTAGGCCGTTTTAGACCCCTATCCTACCTCCAGATCCATCCATGCACCTTCCCTCACTCATCCATCCTCTA